>OZ023321.1:10385122-10469321 GCA_964007375.1 Ophion obscuratus
TCTATTTATGGATATTACGTTCGTCAAATGAATCTGCAAATCGTTTTTTCTGGGATACCTTTAACATTTTATCTGCCTTTTTGTATGCAATATAGAAATAAAATATTCGAGACTATTTTAATACCAAGAATCATTACAAAGAAGGTTATTTGTCGAAAAACGCGACTGAAAGGTCATGCAAGGTAGGAGGTTTTACGAAATGCAAAAAAAAAAGTCAGAAAATCTCAAAAACGGTAACGTGTTTCCTCAGGGAAAAAGTTGATATTCTAGTGGGTCATGATCGATTATAGCACCCACTCAAATACCACGTCCTATTCACGGGAAACCCTATAAAATTATAATATATATACTTCTTTCGCGATCGCTAGCGTAAAACGAGGTTAAATTGACATCAAGAGTAACTTTGACAGTTTTTGGAGATACTTTAACAGAGCGTCAAAATACGGTTCAAATGTGTGCGCATTTAAATGTGTTTAAATTTGTTGTTCAAGTTGATTTTGATCTCAATGATAATTATAAGACTAATTAATTGCCTATAATAATACCCTAGGTACTTGATATTTTCACGTAAAATGTTTCCTCAATCAAAATCACAATTTGATCGTAAAAAATCGTTTGTTTTTCATCTAATTCCATTCATAATGAATAATATATTAATTTTTTTACCATAATGATGTCAAAGTAACCCTTGATCTTTGACATGAGTTGCATTTCAATGCCTTGTCAAGGAAAGTCCACACTCGAGGTTGATCTGACACTAAAAAAATAAAATGGAGCAAATAAAGTTGAAATGTAGGATGTTAAAAAAAAGTTACCTCCAAAAAAATTGCAAAACCGGTTCAAGGAAGCCCCATTTTACGGTTCTCGTCAATATTTTTTTGAGTCGGAGAGAAGAAAAAAAGTTTCTCGTTTTCGGGGCAAAATAATGAATGCTGCTTTGCGTGCAGTTCCTACAATAGAAAATACGGTCAGATTTTTTTGTTGTCTAAAAGTACAATGCTGACTTGACTCACTCGGCTTTAAGGACTTCGCAGGTTTTTTGATAACCCGCACTCACAAGCATCATCGGAGCAACTCAATATTTTCATCCCTTCTCTCTCTCTCTCTCTCTCTCTCTCTCTCTCTCTCTCTCTCTCTCCCTCCCTTTCTCTGTCACCCCTCATCATCGTGCGTCAACGTCACAGCGGTTGGGTTTTCAAAAACGAACTTTCGAATCACCTGCGATATTCTGTCAAATTGAATTTGCGAAGAAGAACGAATTTTGCAAAAGGCGCATTTTCTTAATGTCATCAGCGTCATGCAGCCTGGGAAATGTCATCCGATATATCTCTCTCTCTCTCTCTCTCTCTCTCTCTTTCTCTCTCTCTCTCGCCGGCTCCATAACCGGTTCTTCTTATCACTTATTCAGCGTTAGTCGCATAATACATTCATTTTTTCCCCAACATTCAATAACAATAATAACAATAACAGTAATCTGCGCGATGGCAATAATAATTATGTTGCAGGCTCCGCGCGTGAGTGCAATTGGGTACAAGGCAAAGAGTGCAAGAAAATGTCTTGAAACAGACGAAAAGACAAATGATTTACAATTCAAATGTCAAGGGTCAATGGTACGCAGCGCAGATAGATCTTAGTATAGAGAGAGACGGAGAAAGAGAGGAAGGATGACAGAGAGAGAGAGAGAGAGAGAGAGAGAGAGAGAGAGAGAGAGAGAGAGAGAGAGAGTTTCAAAGAGACGTACAGTGTACACCTATGAAGAAAAAGATGCCAACAGATTAGAAGTCGTGATTCAAAAGGCGACAGTCACAAATCTTGTTGGCGTATGGCGAGAGGAGACGGCGAGATATATCCTGATTGGCGGACAACTACCGTGAGGAAAATAAAATGGAAAAGGAGAGTCGAGCCGGCGCAGTCGCCGAATAAAAAAAGAACGAACAATGAATGAACAAAGGCCGAGATCCAAAGTGTTTGCGAGGGACAGAGATCGAGGCTAGAAGAATTTGAGAAACGATGGAGGAAATATAAATTCTAAAGAGACCGAGAGAGAAAGAGGGAGAGAGAGAGAGAGAGCGAGAGAGAGAGAGAGAGAGAGAAAATATGGAGAGACGAAAAGAGAGAGAAGAAAAGAGTGAGCGCAGAGAGAACAGAGAATAAGTTACAGAGGGAGACATTTGAACGCGTAATGCAAGATGAAGAAGCGAGATGAACAGGGTGGCAGGTTCTTCTGCTCTCATGGACCTCAGGAGTATCGCGAGAGAGCGAGAGACCGGTCTCGATATCTCTCTCTCTCTCTCTCTCTCTCTGTCTCTCTCTCTCTCTCTCTCTCTCTCTCTCTCTCTCTCTCTCTCTCTCTCTCTCTCTCTCTCTCTCTCTCTCTCTCTCGGTCTTTCTCGGCTGCACGCTTCGCGGAATTCTCTCGTCGAGCGCACTAAATGGTACCGCCTGAAATATCTGATTTAATTACATCGATTCTAGGAGACAAAGATCGATACGAATGCACCGGTTCTTAATTGCCCGCGGCGGCGGCAGTGGCGTCGTCTTCGTCGTCGTCGCTGTTCCTCCTGTGCCATCAGTAAGGCGAATGCACACTGTTTCAAGCGCAGCTATACCTCGATGCATCGGTTAATGCACAAACTGTATAAAATATTCTATATACACTTGTGTGCTCATGCGTCTGCTTCGATCCTGTACTCGAAAGCATCCAGTGGATATATATATATATATATATATATATATATATATATATATATATATATATATATAGGGTGTCCTGTTATGAATGGATAATCTTGCAACTGTTGATAGGTCAGATCATGTACTACTATATTCTGGAATTTCAGTTCAGTAAAAGTCCCACGGTTTTCGAGATAAAAATCATCTGCTTTTGGTTTTTCGAATGCCATTTCTACAAATGATCACTTTGTCTATCCGGTTTTTTTAACAAATACTCGTAGTTATTTTTTTAATCTAGAAAAGTCTTCTTTTTAACCTTAAATGTTAAGGGAACTTTATGACAAAATATTTTATGCCGAATTTTCATTCAAACCAATTGGAATAAGTGACTTTGATAGCCTGCGGTGTAAAAAAAATGCACAACGCATATCGTGCCAATTACTTGAAAAAGTTGCTTAGTTATTGTCGATTCATAAAATTTGTAGAAATGGCATGCGAAAAATCAAAAGCAGAAGATTTTTTTCTTCTAAATAACATAAATCCCAAAATGTCGGAAACTGTGGGACTTTTATTAAGGCCTTAGGCCACAGTAGCGGGTATAAAATCATATGCGAATTTAACAGTTTTTTTTCGTATGAATAAAGTGATTCACTCGTAAAATTAATGACACATCTATTTAGTATGAATATCAAGCTTAGTATGAATATACCATGAATATTTAGCTTAGCATGAATATACTATGAAAGCTTAGTATGAATATACTATGAGTATTTAGTATGAATATCAAGCTGTATAAAAAAATATAGTAGAAAATATTTTTTTATTTGCGATGTACAAAATGGCGTGACAAATAACCTCAACAATATTCACTCGATTTACTTCAAATTTAAAAGTTATGTTCCTAATTGCATTTCGCAGAGAAGTACGTATGGAATTTCTGATTAATCGAAAACTTTTCATTTTATGCGCAGTTTATGAGCAGTTATAACGAAATTTTTCACTGTAAATTCATTTCTTAAGTTCAAATACATCTTTTACTACTACATCTACACTTTGATACTACATCTTTTGAATAAAGCAATATTTTTTTAAATTCCGTACGTACTTCTCTAGGTATTCTAATGTAGATTGACGAGAATTTTTGTTTTTTGTTCTAGGTCTAAAATTGTGGATGCTAAATGTCACGCCACGGAGCGCCGAAAAAAAAGATAACAAAAGAAAATATTAGTAGTAGGCCATTTCGTACATCGAAAAAAATATATATATATATTTGTTCTAACAGCTTGATATTCATACTAAATAGATGTGTAATTAATTTTTCGAGTGAAACACTTTTTCGCTCTAAAAAATATTGTTAAATTCGCACATGATTTTATACCCGTTACTGTGGCCTAAGGCCTTAAACTGTAATTTCATTCATAACAGGACACCCTGTATACACACACATATACATATACATATATATATATATATATATATATATATATATATATATATATATATATATATATATATATATATATATGTATGTATGTATGTATGTATGTATGTATGTATGTATGTGTGCGTGCGTGTGTGTGTGGCGTAAGACGGTGAACACGACAGTGTCACACAGTAGTCCGAGGACTGTCTATAAGCTCTGCAAGTACTGTACAGAGAATACGCGGAGCTACCTACTTATTTCACGGTCTTCCACTCTTCCACGGAACGGCTATGTTACCGGAGGAAGAGACACCGCGACACGAAACGAGAAACGGGAGACCTTCCGTCCCACCGCAAACACATTTACCAGACGTTCCGATTCGCCGAAAAAGCGGCGACCCTTTGAAACCCAACATGTCCTGGTGCAATAATATTCTGGAGGTTTCTACGCTTTTTTTTCGGAAAGGGGATTGTTCGGTCGCAGAGTCAAATTTGACGAGAATTTGTTACGGCGAAATTTGGATATAATAGTATGGTATCTTTGTGCATTTGTAATGTATAGAGAATGTTGGGTGTCATTGTTGCGGGGTTTTCCATTTTTTTTAATTACGGATGCGGAGATTATTGGATTCAGCGAATGGGCAATTGTGTCGTGGAGAAATTTATGGATAAACATCGAGGCGAGACATACCTGTGAAGCGTAAAAAAATCGATTTTTGTTGCCTATTCACAAAGTATACGTATTCTGGAATATGTGAAAAAATGTTGAGTTAAAATATTGAAAATTGATCAAGTTATAGACGATTTAGCGAGAGCAGGTAGCGCAACTTGCAATCGCGTTTTTTTTAACTACTCTTCTCGACTCGGCGATTTTCAATTTTTCAAAAGCCAAAATGTTCGTAATTACAGTAACAATCGTAGTACGTAGCCGTTGATTTTTTTTTAAATTTTAGTATAATAATTTAGTATTTTTTAAATTTCCGGTAATAAGTAAAACTTTTGCCGAAATTACACTTATCTTAAACAGCAGTCATTGCATACATTTTTTTTCGAAAAACGATCATGTACAACGAGAACTATATTTATGTTGATCATAAGACTTTTTCATTTTTATTTTTTGGATCACTTATTGCCCAGTTGTGATTTTTTTCTTCTTATGTACATTCCGATAAATCATAACACTTTTGAATTTTCATTTTCCAGACCAATCATTGTCAAGTTATCGATCCGGCCGATGTACCACTTTTTTTTATACAGAGTCTCTATTATACCTTAATAACGTTGTTGATTTTGAATTTTATAACATAAAAATTTACACGAAATAATTTCAATATACGCTTAATAAGATATCTTTTTCAAAATGTCAAATAAATTATACGGCAGACAAAAAAAGGAAAATCGAACTTTTTGCTTCCTCGAAAAGTGAAGTTTCGTCGAATTTTTTTTTTTTTAACTCTTGAAAACGTTCAGAATATTCCGAGATGTCAAAAAATGATACTTCGAAAAAAACGTAAGTGCGGGTACGGAGTTTTTCTACACGTAAGAACTTGTAGCAATCGTTGAGATTTCTGGCTGAATATTTTTGATAACCCATAATGTACGATAGGACGCAAGTTCTAAGTGAATATAGTGGGTGATGAGTCACATTAGATTTTACGGGAGTTGTCATTTTTAGAGATTTATATTTTCGTGCCTCAAATTTCACACTTTTCTGGATATCTGAACAAATGTTTGTATTGTAGTAGAGTCTCAAATAAGGTATATTCGGATATAATTTTTCGAAAACAGGATTTAGACTTTAGGGGGGTTCAAATTTTCGAAGAAATACCTCCACCGTGTATTTTTAGATGCCTCACAATCTGTAATAAACGAAAGTTGCAATGCAGAATTATATCAACCAAACGATTTGTTTTTATCATATTCGTAAAATTTATCTTCATTTCAGGATGTTTTGGGATGCGAAAAATGTATTTAAAAATCAGATTGATTTTTCGAAGTATTAATCTACTGATGAATGAATTTGTCTTCGATTCGAACTACATTATTCGTTGTAATTTTAAATTAGCATTACGATCTTTGAAAATAACGTGGATAAATAAAAATTTCCCTACGAAAAACATGAAATTCCTCATTAAAATTAAACTACTATTAAATCAAAATTAAATTCTTAATTAGAATTGGTTTAAAATTACATTATTAATTAAAATAAATTAAAAAGTAAATTCATAATTAACATTAGAATAAAATTAGATTCTCAAGTAGAATTGAATTAAAATTAAATTCGTAATTAAAATTAAATAAAAAGTAAATTCCCAATTTAAATTAAATAGAAAATGAAATTCATCATTAAAAAGCCTTCCCCTCCACCGATCTTTACCAAGAATTATCCAATCTTCCGCGTACTTAAAAAAAGCCACAAAGAAACATCAGCACCATGGCGGCTGTCGTTAATTCTCCACTCAAGGTGATGGCTGAAATTCTCCAATATAAAATTCAAAGTGTTTTGTTTTATTAAGTGGTTACGTGGGTTTCCTAGCCAAAAAAGAACATTGTCTCTATTAAAAAAATTATATATACATTATTTTGTTTCAAATGTTAAGCACATAAAAGAGCAACATTTCAACAATATTTTTCAAAAATTCGTCCGAAAAGTTAGGAAATTCATTTTTTTCAATTTTTCAATTCAATTTTTTTAAATATCCATTTCAATTCAATTCAATTTCAATTCAACTTTTTTCTGTTAGTAGATAAGTATAGCTCGTGATTGAACGAAGGATAAAATTAGTTGTAATTGAGAAAAAAAACCTCCGTTCAATCACTAATAAATGCTATTTTGAAGAGTTGTGAAAAATTTCAATAAGATCGGTGCATTAGTTTTTGAGAAATCATATCCACCGACTTCAAAAATAGTGTTTTGAGAAAAATGGAATATACCTGCTCGCTCCCCGTCGGTCTTTCGCAACGGGGGGAATTCCCAAAGGCTCTCTCTCTCCTAGACTTTTACTCCATTTGACTTAAAACTTTTGGAGAATATTCCAGACACATTGTACCATTACATAATAAAATTTAAAAAAATGGATTTTTTTAAATTTTCAAGTCCACGTAACCCCTTAAAAATCTTCATGGTCCTGTCAGCTCTGGATAACGAACGTTTCACTGTACATCGTTTTCCTGGGCCATCCATCGTGGGTAGGTCTTGGCCGCGCCCTTCGTCCCTCTCCTTCTCGCCGCCCTCCATACCTTTTCCTATAAACGTGGCCCGGTAAAGATTGACGGCGTTGCAGGAGAGCCACGGCAACGTTGCATCGAGTTACTGCTATACGTATAGCGAGGTGCCGTAACTAGTGCGCCATAGGACGATCGCGGAATATCGTCAAATCGAAGGGAAAGGGTCGTTTCGTGTGGCGCCTTGCCCCCCCCCCCCCCCCCACCCTTTCCCGTTTATATACGAAGCTACAAAAGGAACGAAGGTAGCGAAGCCGTTAAAATTGCACTGGATGGCGTTAAAACTCGTAAAAAAAAATTGAATCCATCGATCCTTCCTTCTAGTTCCGACGCATTTTCCCCGCTCTTTATTCCTGCTCCTTTTCGCGCGGTGCTTTCGTTCTTTTTCTTTACGAGACGAGAGAAGCATCAAAATTGAGAATAAAAGGGCAGGCCGAGATGGCGTAAAAAAAATGTCATCACCGGTTCCAAGGGTTTGGTGGTAATTTGAACCAGCTGGTGAATTTGGATCGGTTCGCCTCCATACCCTGCACCGAAGTGTGTACTCCGCGAGAGACATTTTTGATTGACTGATATTATCCACTCTGCCCCAGCTAAACTTTCGGTCAAATATAGATACACGAATGACGATGCAAATGAAAATACCAAAAAAATATCGAAAATGACAGTCCCACAGATGTAAAATAATAAAACACGATAATAAAAGAAGACAGAAAATAAACAGTACCGAAAATCCAAAATACAAAAAACGATGATACTCCGAATTAGGATCAATAGAGCAATTAAAAAATGAATGAAAACCAAATCCGAATGAAAATTGACTCAAAATGGAACTAAATATAACACAGATGAAAAGTCGCAATCCAACACAGCCACTACGTCAACCCGCTGAGTGATAATTCGATAAATTGGATGTTTTGTCGTAGGAGACATTGGAGGGTCCAAGGTGGCACATTGATCGATCTCATTGCAATATTTCCGTTTCTCTTTGACTTTTTCACAAATGCCAACAGTGCCACGTACAGGAGTGAACAATGGCTTTTTATTCTTCGCCGAGGCTCTCACGGCCCCGCTGGCGAACGCACGAAACTCAGTCGCGAGAGCCACCAAGACGTCAAGCAACGAGGTACAGCGCGGGGGAGCAGCAGACGTGAATTCCCATTGCTCGCCTCTCGCTCCTTTGATTCTCCCTTCAACGTGCTCCTTCTTTTTCCTGTGGATCCTTTCGTTCGATGGAGATCGAGAGAGAGAAAGAAAGAGAGAGAGAGAGAGAGAGAGAGAGGTGATACATACACCGTACGGAATGAGAGAGAAGTTGCGAGCCAACGAACCAACGAACCGTCCAGCCACCAGTGAGTCGAGCTCAGTATTTGGGACAAGGTCAGAGGCCCCTGCGCCCGCGCGCTCAACGCTCTCGTGAACGCTCGTCGAGATAGCCGGAGCAGCAGCAACGTGCACCAAGATAACCACCGAGAGTCTGCTGTGTGCACTTCGTGCGCAAAACGTGCACCGCACACATTCGCGATCCGCAAAACTACCACGAAGCTGAATGCATCTCTCTCTCTCTCTCTCTCTCTTCCTCTGTTCGCGCGCTCCTCCGGGTCTACCCCGTACGCTCTATAGATGTTCCGTACTGCAAAACTGCACTTTCACTTCGTACAGTTCTACGAGCTTGTACATATCCATTCGTGCATACGGACTTTCCGGTGGTCCGCGTGTGTGCGGGCACATACCGCGATCGTAGCCCCTTCCTGCCGTCTCCTGATGCCCCGCTGTCGCGTCCGGCGGTCTTTGGGTGAAAGGGAATCTGGCCCTTGGCCAAACGAAAGGGCCAAGACAGTGCGAATGATGCTCGGGCACTGGTTTGACCAAGCAAAACCAACGAACTCGATTTTTGCCAGGTGCGAAAAATTCTTGGTTGTTCAAAGAGCAATTCTTGCCTGTTTTGGGGGATGTGGCGATTTGGAGGATGATGGGGAAACTTGATGACAAGCGGCGTTGGCTAGAGTTAATACTTGGATGGGTGACCGCTCGTATCGGCTTGCGGATGGTAGCGCAACGGGAACTTGGTTGAATATTGACGCATGCGGGGGCACAGGCTTTAGGCAGTTTCCCTGTGCCACCGGGAAAATGCAGAACTGCATTGGGGAACTTGGTAGAATATGGCTTACGCATGCGGGGGCACAGGCTTTAGGCAGTTTCCCTGTGCCACCGGGAAAATGCAGAACTGCATTGGGGAACGAGTGGCTGTGGAGCATGGCGGATGGGTGTAGTGATGGGGGGGAGGCTAGAAGTGAAAGGGATGGGATCGTAGACGCCCGCAAGGGCATACGAGGATTATGAGGAAATTATACATGTGGGATTCTTCTGGTGAAGAATAAAACATCGGCATAAATCGATTGACAATGTTGAAATTGCAATCACGTTTTAGTCGATTAATGAAGATTATTCTGGGAGTAGGATAATTGTGGCGAAAGTTTCGAGCGGGGTGACAATATTCTTTTTTAAGGATTTACACCTGGTTGAAGTTTTTGGAAGTATTGATTTTTATTTTCGACGGAGCCGCAATATGTAGCATTTAAAAAATATTCTCAGAAAATTTCAAGTCCATCCGTTCAAAATTGACGAAGCTTAAATATATTAATGTTATGTGTAGTAAAAAGAAATCCATTGTTTTTGCAACGGATGGCTTTAGTAATCGTATCTCGCGTTGTATAAGTGCGATCGGATTACGCGAGATGGCATTAGAAAGATAAGATTTCGTACTAAAATAAACATCTCAGGCAGTCTTGTGATTGCTTGACTCAATATTGTTTGAGCGGGCGTCAAAGATGGCCACCAGTTTTTCTTTTCGATAAAGGTGAAAACGCAAGCCAGGCGGCTGAAAATCTGAATAGTGTTTATGGTCCTGATACTGTAACAGCCAATCACGCGCAATTTTGGTTTCGTCGATTCCGTTCCGGTAATTTTGATGTCAAAGATGCACCACACTCTGAAAGGCCAATTGTCGAAAATGGGGATAAAATAATGGAAATCGTCGAGTCCGACCGTCATGTAAGCACTGTTTCGATTGCCCAAAAGCTGAACATTGCACAAAAAACCGTTTGGAACCACTTGAATAAGGCAGGTTACAAAAAGGAGCTCGATGTATGGTTGCCACACGAGTTAACGCAAAAATACCACATGGACCGAATTTCCATCTGCGAATCGCTGCTCAATCACAAAAAAATCGACGCATTTCTGAAGCGGATGGTGACTGATGATGAAAAGTGGGTCGCTTAGGACAACGTCAAGCGAAAACGGTTGTGGTCGAATCGCGGTGAGCCGGCGCAAACGGTCGCCAAGCCAGGATTGACGGCCAGGAAGATTTTGCTGTGCGTTTGGTGGGATTGGCAGGGAATCATCTACTATGAGCTGCTCCCCTACGGCCAAACTCTTAATTCGGACCTGTACTGTCAACAATTGGACCGTCTGAAGGAAGCAATCGCACAGAAGCGGCCAGCTTTGGCCAATAGGAGAGGAATTGTGTTCCGTCAGGACAACGACAAACCCAAATAAACCCAAACACACAAGTGACTCGCCAGAAGCTCCGGGAGCTTGGTTGGGAGCATCTTATGCAGCCACCTTATAGTCCGGATCTGCCACCAAGTGATTACCACCTGTTCCTGTCTATGGCGAATGATTATGCTGGTGAAACATTCGCCTCGAGAGAAGCTTGTGAAATTCGACTGTCCCAGTTGTTTGCCAAAAGGGACGAGGGTTTCTACGAAAAAGGCATAAGGGAATTACCTTCAAAATGGCAACAAGTTATCGATCAATACGGTGAATATTAGACCTAAATCGGATCATTCTAACTATGCTTAATGAAGCCTTTAATCTCATGCAAAAATGATGGAATTCTTTTTACTACACTTTATATAATAATTATATAATAATATAATAATATCGTTAATAATTCCCTCAATTTTGAACGCATCAACAATATTTTTGTGGGCGTTTATAGGTAGGCAGCGCGAACCGGTGAACTTTAAATGCCTTTTTCTCCAAAGTATTTTGAAGATCAGTGATCACGATATCGCAAAATCCACCGGACCGATAAACTTTAAATTTTACAAACTTCTTTTCCATACCAAAAAGCAGTGCTTGAAAGAAAGAATTTATTTTTCGATTGATGGTTTTTTTTTATCAATGCAGATGGAGCATTTTACACCGAAAATCGATACTTTTACTTCGGATTGCGGACATGATTTTTTTATTTCGGATGATTTGTTTCCGAGCAGCAGTGGTCACCGCGAAGAACGATTTTGAAACAGCGGTCTGCACAATCAATTTTTAAACATTCTTCAATACAAAAATTGTAAAAAAATACTTAAAACCATACTCGTCAATTTAAAAAAAAATCGTTAATATACCTCCATACGATTTCCCAGAAAAAATTCACGAAGTTGCCTCTTTTTGTAGCCACGATTTATAGGGTGTCTCAAAATGGCCTGACATGTTAATTTATTAATAAAATGCATTATTTATTTGAAAAATAGGAATATTTTTATTTTAATATGAGGTACAAACATGGAGGTTATGTGTGGAACACAATATCCAATAAACAGCTGCCTCGTCCCTGTTTGCGAACATTGACGCTTTTGACGAAATTTTCAACAACATTTTCGCGTAATTGCGGACTAACTTCATTGATGGTGCGTCCAATTGCTTCCTCGAGCTCCGGAATGGTATGTGGACCATTGGCATACACTTTTCCTTTCAGAAAAGCCAAAAGAAGGCCAATGGCGTCAAATCGCATGATCTTGGTGGCCAATTGACATTGCCGTGGCGCGAGATAACACGACCATGAAACTTCGTTTGCAATAACTTTGCAGTAACAATGCAGCAAATAACAATTTATACGCGTTGCTCGATCGTGTAACTCTCCGTGACTAAACCTCTACACTTCCTGATGTTAGTTGTCAAAGAGTACTCTATGTTCGCCACAAAATAATGGCGCGTAATTTAAAATATCAGGTAATTTTAAGACACTCTTAAGGTGAAACTCGTCAATCCAAACACCTACTCGTCCCCAAACGCGAGAGGCTGTTGAAATCTTAAATTTCTTTCGCACGAGAATAACTTTTTCCTTCTGACGTATGATCTTCCGGTCCTCCGTGTCAGGAAATAGTCTCGGCGATCCTTCAATTCGACTGATCGGGGTGCTGAGATCGACAGGCACCGCTCCACTTCAAGAAACTCGTCGTAAGAGGGAAGTGGTCACAGGAATAGCCACGAGACCGATAAATCAGAAAATACAGATGGGCTATCATAAAAAATCGAAACTTCGACACCTGATAACCCGAACTATAATGTTTTGCCTGCGCAAAACACCACACTATCCCCAGCCTATAAATCGATTATCTAAACCCAAACAAACTCAAGCCCTTCTATGTTCAACGAATTCCCTTGGCCCGTTAATTCACCTGATAATAATTTATATGTAAATAAAAAATATTTTTTTAAAGCAAGCTTTCATTTGATGTACCAAAAAGTAGAAAATATTTTTTTTAACAAATCTGTGACTAGAAATAAAAGCTTGGGGGGCTCAATTTTTGAAATAATTAATAAATTTTATCAATTTAGTTTTATTAATCGTATTTAATTTGGCACACTAGTAATTCGAGAAATTATTATCACACCTTTATACTCAGTTCCAGGATTTTTATTTAAGAAATCTAAGGTTGTTTTAAAGTAAATTAAATGCAGTTGATATGTTAACGGATTTATGTGAATTAAAGATTATATGTCTAAATTTTCAGCGCCCCAAGCTTTTATTTATAGTCACATATAGGTGACTTGGCAAAAAAAATTATTGTCTACACTGTAAAAAATTTCTGTATAAAAATTAATACACAATTGTAGGAAGTTTTTATGCGGATACCGCTTATGAAATTTCAGGTACGATTTTGAAAATCCACAACAGGTTATTTTAAAAATGAAAGTGTAGCTCCGTAGTATTAATATACTTGTGCGTGTGAAAAATAATGCACGTGTAAACAAATAATCACATCCAAGTATATTGAAATCAAGAACCATTTGTTGATATCGAAATACGAGTGTATATTGAATTCAAGAACCATTTGCTAATATCAGCATACGGGTGTGTATTAATTTAACGGAAACAAAGTATTACCTTTAATGTACACTTGTAAAAAGCTTCTGTGTAAAAATTAATACACAAGTGTATGATGTTTTTATGCGGACGCCGTTTATGAAATTTCAGATAATATTTTGAAAATCCAAAGCAGGTTATTTTAAAAATATAAGTGTAGCTCCGTAATATTAATATGCTTGTGCGTTTGAAAAATAATGCACGTGTAAAAAAATATTCACATCCATGTATATTGAAATCAAGAAACATTTGCTGATATCAATATACGAGTGTATATTAAATTCGTTCGTATATTAAGTTCGTAAAATTCAATTCTTTTGTGCCTTAAATGTAGTGTAAATTGAATATAATTTTCACATTGTTTCATGTGATTTTCATCAGCGTTTATGAATTTTTTTTTCAATTCCAGTTTCGCACTTTTAAATAAATCTGATGTAATCATGCATTGTACGTATCGTAAAATTCAGATTCACATATATTATTTTTTTCAGGCTGCTGCAAATAAATTTCAAACTTGTTTTGTATTTTCAATGCTCTGTTTTTTATAGTTGATTTATTATACATCTGTAGTAGTTTTCAATTGAAGAGATGCAATACATTTTCCACAAATTTACAAACTTGTCTTTGAAATTCCATGTTGCATCTGTTAAATTCTATATCCACGTTAGATTTTCATGTTCCTGTTTTAAATTTACGGTACAAGTGTTTCAAATTTAATTCCATCTACTGGGTTCGTAAAATTAAATTCCTTTGTATCTTAAATTTATTGTAAATTTCATATCATTTTTTACAGTGTACCTTTTAGTACATTATTTAGTACAATAAAACCTTTAAAAAAATTTTTTTTTACATATTATTTATTTTCTACTTTTTAGTCTTTAATTGATTTTACTAGTTAGTCGTTACTAGTAGTTTACTAGTTTACGAGTTTGTAGGTTAGGACCATTGTAAAAAATAACAAAGACAGTAATTGGGATTGAACTTACGACTAATTGCTGAATATAAACTTTTTACAATCGGCTGCGAATTTGTTTGCATGCGTTGGTGAGATTTTATATCGGTGATTAGATATCCCTAATTTTACATGAAAAGTTGAAACGTTATGTTTATATATTTTTTTAAAGTTGAATGATGCCTTGTCACCTTTACATGCGCGTGTGCAAAATTTCAAAGAGTTGCATCTCACAGAAACTCAAATTAAATTAAGGGGCTATACCAGTGTGAACGCTAAAAATTTGGGTGATGTTCGGGAATTTTTCGCAAGAAAAGTCCTCAATCAAATGTTTCGGAAAATTAAGAATATATTTGGCTATACTTGACCTATATTGCATAATTTTTTTCATAGAAAAGTATTGACATTCAAGCGACTTATGCGCTGCCTTCGGAGGCGCCAAAAAAAAGTTCCTCCACTGCTGACATAATTCCGGCCGATTGAGTAGCTGAAATCGAAAAAGGAAAAAATGTCGTTAAACTGGAAGGTATTTCCTGTACAATGACGTAGGATTTTCGAAAAATTTCAAAATCTAACAAAATGGCGTAATTATCAAAAAAAAGTCTGTCTTCTTGCCTATAAAATGGTCGTTTTTTTCAATGCCAAATCGTCAATTTTCATCCAATCAAAAATATCCTACGTCATTATAGAGTGAATACATTCAAGAGTACTCAGTTCAAATTTCAAGTCAATCGGATAATTGCTCTTCGAGTTACGCTGCCGGCAAATTTGAAAAATCTCTTTTCGAGAATTTTTGCAACATAAAATGATATTTACCATAAAAACTGCTGATCAGCTTTATTCTTGACAGTACAAACTGTCGAAAAGCGACAAAAATCGTGTTCTTGAAAGTGTCACACTGCTACAGCCCCTTAAAGCTTGTAAAAAGAGATTCACTTCCGCCGCGGCGATTCGAAACAGGAAATAGAATCCGTACGATCAGAAGCAACCTTCCTCGGATCGTAAAGATAAAAAATGATATGCCGATCGAAGGCTCTATCCCGAGGGTTATTACGTTAATTTTTTTTTCGATAAAATACCGTCGTTCGTATCATGAAAGGAAGGTCGGGTACGATGTGTACACGAGTCCTTTGGACAAACGTCCGACGAATTAACGGAGTGAAGTGTAATGGATGGAGGACGAATTCTGTAGCGTGTACACGCAGTAAACGAACGACAACGTCGTTGACGGGGACGCCTGTAATGGATCGTCGTCGTACGAGAGCGCGCGCGCACATACACGTGAAGCGTTTTCCACGACAATGGTGAAAAGGGAGGTGAGACGGGGCGCTATCGATAACAAAAACTAAGCCCATTGTTCGGGCGCTTTTCAGAATCGATATTTGCAAATATCGTGCCAATGCGACGAACGGAGTCTCTTCATCTCCTTCTCCCCCCCTCTCTCTCTCTCTTCTGCTCCGTCTCTCATTTTCTCTCTACATATCAATCGTTCCGACGCATCGCGACACCGCCACGAGGAATACGACGATACGAAGGTAAAGATTGAAAAAAATAAAAATAAAATAAATTGAAAAAAGAAGAGGAAGATGCGAACTAGTTATGGAAGAACGCGAGAGCGTGAAACGAGAGCTGCGCAGTCCAATCTCGAGGGAGTACCTCCTACAGGAAGTGCGCGTGTGTATATGGGGAGGGGTGGAGGGTCATTGTCGTCGTCCATGCGAAATATAAAACAGAAGAAAGGAATGAGGTGAGCGAAAACGAGAAAGACAAAGCGCAAAAGATACGCGTACGTGTGTGCATGTATGCATGTAGACGTAGCTACATGGACGATGCATGAATGCAAACAGTCCGGGTATTTTTCCGATGTTGGTCGAATAATCGATTTTGTCAACGGTTGTCTGAGGCTCACTCGACTCTGTCCCTCTCTCTCTCTCTCTCTCTCTCTCTCTCTCTCTCTCTCTCTCTCTCTCTCTCTCTCTCTTCTCGCTCTCGTCAGCGAGCTCTCCAACAATTCTTGGCGAATAAAAACGCCAATCACACTTTTTATTTCCTTTTTTCATCCGTACAGAGATATAGAACGATCGCAGGGCTAATATACACGGTCTGCTGCAATATAAACTCGCACGATGTATTTTCACAATAATTATTTCTCCATATATTGACACAGTGGATCATTTTAACCCAGACGAATTTCAAATAAATTGCTCGTCTTTCCAAAAGTGAACATTTTCAATGATTTTTTTACGGTCAAGTAATTCGATATTTTCCGAATTTTAATAATGTAGATATATTTAAAAAAACGTTTAACGTGTATTCCTGATTTTTTCGTCAAAAACCAACCTACGGGTCGTTAATGGCAGACGGTTGAAGTACTATCCGGGTACTTATATTTGGCCACGATTTTGAGACACTAGGTAGATTTAAGCCGGATAATACTTCGTTACAAGCTTTTATTCAACTTGCTTCGTTCGTATGTCTGTCTTTCCAGTTCGAAACTTGTAATACATTTTTCAAGCACTTGTTTATCTATATATATATATATATAGACGCTTTGAAGATATCTACTAAAAAAAATTGTCACGAAAGCTGCGAGCAGTCAAAAAATATTTAGAGGTCCGCTCAAGCCTCCCAAAGATTCAAATTTTCATTTAAAAAACCATTTTTTTCCCTCACTTCCCACCCATGGATTTTACGCTTTATAATTTTTAAATTAAGCTCGCGAAATCTCTAGCCGGCCAATGACTATTTAGTGATCACTCGAGACCTTCGGAATTTCCAATTGTCGCGAATTTGTTTTCTATTCTCACTCATAAATTTGACAATTTGTAACATTTTCAAAACAAATAATCCTTTTTTTTCTTTAGAAACGGATTTTTTAATTTACCTCACACTTCTAAGACGATAAGACGGGGAACCTATAATTTTGTTTACGGACAAGAGCTTTAAAGAATTATTTTATGAGAACAAAGTTTTTGGGTTAGCTCTTGGGTTAGCCGTGTGAGGTAAATCTGAAAAATCTGTGTCTAAAGAAAATCGATTAATTTTTTTGAAAATGTATATTATATTTATAATATTTAAATATAAATATACTTTTATATATATATATATATATATATATATATATATACACACACACACCCCGTAGATTAGTCCTTAAAAATGATTCCGAGATAAACTTACCGAAAAATTATTCCCAGAAAATTGAACGTACAAGAGCCACTGGACGTGCGAAATAATGATGAAAAAATAACGTAGTTATATTGACAACAGCACGAATTGGCCCGTTGCAATTGCAGCTGCAGATGCGGGAAACGGGCAAAGGTGCAACGGCTATAACGATTGGGTCTGGCACGGACCGGGCTGGTACGATCGCGCGTCCTTGGGCTCGTCGTTGCTAGAAACGTTGCGGTATCCTTAGAGAATGCACGAGCCTTAGAGAGCCCATCGAAAGGTGGGCTGGAGGCTTGAAAAGACAAGCAATCGCGACGATTCTTTGGACTCGAAATAGTTCACCAACTGCCAGAGTATTCCCCTAAATTACTTCAACCTTTTTCATTCTTACGCCCTCTCTCATCACGAATCTTTTTCAATCATGAAAGTCTGCGACTTGCGCAGTCATCGCATTGGTACCATATACTAGAAGGTCACGCTTGTACATTGGATTCTGATCGGGATTCCCCGTTGGAATCCAATACGATTCTTGATGGATCCAATCGCATTATGTACGTTGAATTTTTCAACAAAAATATAGGTATACTAAATGAGTGGACCTTAAAAAAGTATAAATCGTATTTTGAGAAAACTATAAATCGCTTTAAAAAGTGTATCTTGCAAGGAACATCACTTAAAGGGCTGTACGGAGTAGACAAAGTGAAAATCGAATTTACCAGCTATTGTATATGAATTCTATGACGGTAAAGAGTTGAAAAGCGCAAAAAATCGATTTTTTTCATTTCGTCACACTAGAATAGCCCCTCAAGGGTCCGCCTTCAATTTTGTTGTAACTCATATATGTGATAAAGCATTGAAAACTATCGGACACGTATTTTTGTTTGCCTGCGGTAAAACGTTTTTAAGGGGGGGGGGGGCAACGCCCCGTCAAGAGAGGCCTGTCAACCCTTAATTTTTTTATTTTTTTTTATTTTTCTGTGGTGGATTTTTCATCGCTATACATTGAAAGAATTTTGGTTTTTGTTTCATTCATGTTGGCGGACTGCTTGTGGGTAAAACTGCAAAACTACCCCTCGACACGCCTTTCTTCGAGGGGCGGTTTCCTCCCTTAAAAACGTTTTTCCATAGATAAATAAAAATACGTGTCCAATAATCCTCAATGCTCTATCACATATATGAGTTCCAATAAAATCGACGGTGGACACATGAGTGATGTTCCTTGTTAGGGGGTGTATCTTTAGGCGAGGAAAAAAGTTGCTGATTTTCATGACTTAAAAAAAACGATTTCTTCACCATTTTTTAGGGTGTGTAGATAGATTTGTTTATTCCACCTGTACATCTTTCGATTTTTACAAAACCTTCCTTCTTTCCACTTTACTGCTAAATAATTTTTCTTCTTAACTAAGCACCGCATACCAAGCCTAAACACAATCGCAAACAGATGAAAAACTTAAAAAAAAAAACTAAAAGAACTTTACACAGCGCCCTTTGCTGGTACCAGTCCCACCCCTCTTCTCCTCTACCCCCCCCCCCCCCCATTTCACTTAGGATATGTTTGATTACTACTTTTCGCTAAAATATAATATTGTTTATATTAATCTCTTTAAATTACCGAGGTATGGCACGGCCTTCTAAACTGCATTTAAAAAGTGGTGTGACGTATAGCTGAAAAACTAATCGACCAATTCCGATTAAATTTGGTATACATCTTTCTAACCTTATTGTTTAAAACATAACCCAAAATGTTTTTGAAAATAAAAAAAACGTATTTTTTTATTGCAAAATGCAGCAATTTTTTTCGGAAAATTTAATCTTTTCGTTTCAAAGCGTACCATTCCATCGATTTTCCACATTTGTCACTTTTTCTTAGTTCATATTTTGCGTATGAGTATTAATAAAAAAAAAAACATCTGCGTTGTTTTTTTTTCAGACCAATCCCGCCGACGCTACGTGTCACGCCGTCTGACGACATCCGCCGCAACCCGTTTAGGATATCGTGCCAAACCTCCGCCATTTCTAAAGATCAAAAAAACCACTTAACAGCCAAAAGTAGCAATAAAACATTCCCGAAGTCTAAAAAAAAACGAAGAAATCTTTCTTTAAAAAAATCATGAAAATCAGCAAATCTTTCCTCGCCCAAATCTCCCAAAACCCAAACAAAATGCCCATAAACTAGTCCATCCCTCTATCCAAACGAGCCAACCATCCATCACACCCGTGCAACATACATCCAACATAGTTCGCTCTCATGCTTCGATTCGATCGTTTCTTTGCTTTTGCTTATTCGTTATTCGAGTCTGTCAGTTCGTCGGTGGCGGATAAGTATTTCGCAAGGCAATTTTTCCGTGCACGTGCGAAATGGAAATGTGATCGCTGCGGACTTTTTGTACAGGCGGATCAAAGAAAATGCAATTCGACGAAGCCTGAAAGTCCTCTCTATGGAGGGGGGCGATAGAGAGAGAGAGAGAGAGAGACAAGAGAAAGAGAGAGAGGTATTGCCGTGTGTCCTGAAACATGCAAGGGACAGAGCAAATGGCAGGAGTAAGAAATGGCGGAAAGGGGAGAGGGTGCAAGGGGTCTCCGAGTTATTTCAGCTTGGAGGCCGCCCGGTTCCAAGTCGCATTAGAACGCTCAAAGATTATTACTTAGCGATCGCACAGCCTCGTGATCCTCAGGCATCCATAATAATCACATGTGTGTCGTTATACACCGCAACTGCGGTCCACACACGTATATATATATATATATATATATATATATATATATATATATATATATATATATATATATATATATATATATATATATATATATATATATATATATATATATATATATATATATATATATATATATAGGTATGTACGTAGATACGTATGTACCTACATACACAATTTTACTAATACCTCTCTCGACACTCTATACACCAGGAACGTTTTATATCGTTTATAAATCGTGCGGCGAGATCGGCGCTGGAATTATCGAACGCTAGAGAGGCTCGAAACGAATGCCGCGCGATCTATTCGCGAATGAGAGATAAATAGTCGGCGAGGAAGAGGAAAAAATCGGCGTTAGAAAATCCGTGAACGCGACGGAGTAAGAACGCAGTAGAAAGAAAAAAAGAAAAGGGAAGGGGGGAAGAGAAAAAAAGGAAGGCGATGAAAATCTGCCGCGATCGAAGGTTGTGGACGTGCCTCGGGCTTAATTTATAGTGTATCACACCAGATCGTAAACACGCGTCCGCTATTCGTCCTCTGTGCACTTTTTATTCTCGTTCCTGCTTCGTCGACAGTTGAAAAGCTATACGAATTTTTATTCAGGTGTTTTTTTCTTCTTCTTCTTCTCGTTTCCTGGAATCAATTCGTCTTTCGAAATGATCGGAGTTGTCGCGCTATCGTACGTGCTTCTGGGTTTTGGACTGCGGACGAGGGAAAATCGCGATTTCTCAGTCGCCGGAAAATTCTTGTAGTGTAAACGAGATCGATGGTGGCGCCAGTCTAAAATTTAATCCAAAGAATAAAATTAATTTAGACTTGCTTTTATTGGTTTATGGTTGGATCGCGGGTATGTTGGATGGTTGGCTCATTTGGATGGGGGGATGGACTAGTTTATGGGCATTTTGTTTGGGTTTGTTTGGGTTGGTTTGGCATTTTGTGTTGGGGATTGTATACCCATGGGGAACGAGCTTTCTATAGAAAATAGGACACTTGTTCTGTGCAGTTGAAAAAAAAAACGATTTTCTATAGCTTAGTTTTGGTTTAGTAAAATTTAATTTTTGTTTAGCTCAGACTCATAATCAATTACTAGAAAGAAAAAAACAGATATTGTGTCGGATAAAGTAAGAGATATGGTTGGTTAATGTTTTTGTTTGTTTAAGTTGAATTAAAAGATATAGAGAATGTATATCTTTTTATTCAATTTTATTTTTGAAAAGATCATTGCATTCAAGTCTCAATTCCAAAGCTCCAAGGTAAGCTAAGCTAGTTAGGAGAGACTCATAATCAAACACTAGAAAAAAAAGCAGATATTGAGTCGGATAAAGTTAAGGGAGGACACCACCGTGACAGGCCGAAAAAATATCGTCTTTTCCGATTTTTTTGTGTACTAGATTATTCATTTGGGATTTGAAAGAAAAAAAAATGTTATTAAGCTCATATTAAACAAATTTTGTGTAAATTTTCATTTAAAAAAATTGAAAATTAACATTGTTATTCAGGCACAATAAAGCCTCTGTATAAAAAATGTGATTCGACAGCCGGATCGATAACTCGACAATGGTTGGTCTCGGAAATAAAAATAATAAAACTTTATGATTTATCTAAATGTAGTTCTTCTTGTACATAACTGGTTGAGAAAAAAAAACACAACATGGCGGATGCCGAAAAGTGTAATTTTGGCAACATTTGTATTTATATTCGGGGGCTTAAAAAATACTAAATAAAAAAGGCTATGTACACTGCAATCACAGAAATGTTGATTTTTTAATATTAAAAATCGGACAATTATAGGTAGAGTTATAATTCCGCCCAGGTCAAGAAAAGTCGTTTTGAGAAAAACGATTGAAAGTTTTAGTATACGTAAATCGTTGCGCTACCTGCTCTCACTAAATCGCCCCTAACTTGGTCAATTGTCAATATTTTAACTCGACTTTTTTTCACCTATTCTTGAATGTGTTTATTTTGAGAAGTTGTAAAAAAATCGATTTTTTTACTCGTCATGGTAGTGTTCCACCTTAAGCAAATAGAAAAAGGCAAAGTGCAAAGTTTAAAATGCACTTTAGTTGTAGTTAATTTGCGATGATTGTTTTCGGCAATTTTCGTATCAATGGTTATCTAAATATATTCAAAATTGGTGGTTCCGAATTTCGCATAGTACATCTCCGTAACGCTGCAACGAATGCACTTCAGATGCACTCATCCATTTTTTATCAGTAAAATTTCCACGTGAGCGAGCACTTCCCAAATAACATTTCCCGGAATTCTAACCTCTTTTTTCGTTTCGCATCGTCTGGTAATCACGAAATTTGTTGACCCGTCACGGTGCTGCCCCGCCTCAAAGCTAATAGACCTATATTCAGTATTCACTGAAGAGCTTGCCGATAAATGGCAAGGATATCGCACGCCACTGTCCTTTCAACGGGTCTGCATTTTCTTGGGGTCCAAAAAACAGGTCGATTTTGAATATTTTTATTCTGATGGGACTGTTGGGATTTAGGGATCGGGATTTTACACGCAATTAATATATAGTCTATGCAAGTTTGAGTTAAAAAAAAAACATATTGATAAATGACGAAATTGGTATTATTTAAACAAAGTGTTGCCGTTGCCGCATGGCCAATTGGTGTGGGTGGTTCTGGCAACTAAGGTGATCTGAAATGAAGAATAAAAAAAGTATTTTTAGTACAATAATTAAATCTTTTTAATGACCGGACATTTTCAATGACAAGACATTTTTCAATTTAAAAGATTACGAAAATGGTGAACTGTAGAACGAAAAGTTCAACTTTCGACAACAAAAAATAGCTTTAATTATTTGTCATTAAAAAATGCATAAATATATTTTAAAATCATCGAGTTACAGGATAGAAAATGTTACAAGCGATGCTTTGTCCAAATTCGAAGTGAATCAGATTCACCTGACATTTCCAAATTAAAGAAAGCGCAGGGAAAATCAAGAGCGTTGATTTTCACTCTAGAAAGCAGTACGTAAAAAAAGTTTCCCCCATTTTCTCGCCAACTTCGTTTGAACGGACAGACAAAATTCCCAAAAATGATGGATATCGTAAATTATAGTATCGTAATCCTCCCAGCTTTCAGCCCAATTGTGCTCAATGAAGAAAAATCGCTTGGATCAACAGACTTGTCTATTTCCAAGTGTCCCCCAAAATGATGAAATGACACACGACATTTTTTAAAATTATTCCGCCTCTTCGTTAATTCCATAAAATCAATAATCCTCAAAAATATTTACTGGAAACACTAAAGTTTTTTTTCTATTATTTCGTCGATTCCTTTAATTCATAAAATAAATAATTCTCAAAACTATTGACATGAAACACTTAAGCTTTTTCAAATTATTTCGTCTATTCGTTAACGCCATAAAACAAATAATTCTCAAAACTACTGACATGAAACACGAAAAAAAATTCAAATTATTTCGTCTATCCGTTAACGTCATCAAATAAACAATTCGCAAAACTATTGACATGAAACACTAAAGTTTTTTCAAATGATTTCGTCTATTCGTTAAGTAACAAAAGAAGTTCTCAAAATAACCTAACATTGAATTCATTCAATAAATAATTCCCTGCCACCTCAGTAACAGATCAAGTCTTTTTTCCCACCGTACAGATAGACGCTACAATGTCGTACGATTGATACGATGAATGCGTCTATTCCTGTCACCCGTCGTCATCGTTGACGTCTCCTACGGAGTGTATTCGGCGCTAGACGAGCGACAGGAAACGCGCGTTGCCACTTCACCGTACGGCTACCAAAGAACGAGTGCATTGCAACACTACGGAAATCATTAGAAAGCGACTTCGCGCGAGAAAACTCAAGGCTCGCGTCCGCGCTCCGCACGAGATGTGTACGCGCGACTGCTACCAAAATGGCGAAGTGTGGAAAGCCACGCGCGTGTGGAAAAAAAAGCGGACGAGATTTTGCGGAACTTGGAGAAAACGAAGATTTGCGAGGAAGGGCCCTTTTTTCCTCGTGGCCTTTGGCGGACGTAAGAATGCGCAAAGAGTCAGCGCGCGGTCTTCTTCCGTCCCTCGCGCCGGCAGACTTCGCACGCGACACTTTATTAGCGGCGTCCGGACTGGCCGAGCCGCCTCGCGAGGCAGCCTCGGTGGGTTTCCCTCGGGCGCGGCAACCCAAACAAACGATGCGAGCAAGGCACGTCCACATAGTGCGAGGCGGTGCCGCGCGAGGTCGCCTCGGTTCTGCCTCAGTTCTGCCTCGCTTCTGCATTGCTTCTGCCTCGCTTCTGCCTCGCTTCTGCCTCGCTTCTGCCTCTCGTCTGCCTCGCTTCTGCCTCGCTTCTACCTCGCTTCTGCCTCGCTTCTGCCTTGCTTCTGCCTCGCTTCTGCCTCGCTTCTGCCTCGCGTCTGCCTCGCGTCTGCTTCGCTTCTGCCTCGCTTCTGCCTCGCTTCTGCCTCGGTTCTGCCCCTGCCTCGGCCGGTCCGGACACGGCCATTCGCGGACGCGTGTATACAGCGGCATTTTGTGCCACTGACTGGCCGCTCGTTGCGTTTCTAGGACAGCCACTTTTTCACTCATTTTAGCAAGATACGCGTATAATACGCACGACGATTCGAAGCGTATACCAGAACGTTTGTTTGGCCGCGGGCACCGCACACGGGAGCCCAATGAGAGAGCACGTATCCTAACCCACCTATAGCTTCGAACGGACATCTCCCTCGTCCCTCGCCGCCCGCTGGCGATCGCCTAACCTTCTTTCGTGCAACGTTTATTGCGATCGTCGCGAAGTTTGCCGTATTATTAGTTTCTCGCGTCCCGATATATTTACAGGGTCATTCACAACGGTTGGGATTCGCTTCGTGAGCATCAAAGGGTTACGAACATGATCCTTTTTTTTCTTGATGTGCAACAAAATTTAGTCAGTGTATTCGCGTTCATAGTCCAACGCTGATGAGGAACATCAGTTGAGGGGCCAGATAACTTGAGGCGTGGAAACAATTTGCTGATTTTCATGATTTTTTTTGTTTAAAGGAAAGATTTCTTCAGCATTTTTGGGCCTTAGGATATGTTTTATTACGATTTTTGGCTGCTGTATGGTATTTTTTTATTCATCCTTAAAAGTAACTGAGGTATGGAATGATCTTCTTAACTACATTTTCAAAACTGACGTGACGGATGACTAAAAAACGAATCGACCGATTCCGATGTAATTTGGTATAAATCCTTCTAACCTTATTGTCTAGAACATGACCCCAAATGTTTTTGAAAGTGAACGAAAACAGTGTTTTTTTAAATTGCAAAATGAAGCCATTTTTTCGGAAAAAGTGGAGAAGAAATCTTCCTTTTAAAAAAAGAATCATGAAAATCAGCAATTTTTTCTTTGCCTGAAGGTATCGCGCCCCTTGAGTGCCCGCTTTCGATTTAGTTGAAATTCGTGTATGTAATGAACCATTGAAAACTATTGGACACTTTTTTTTATCAACGAGAAAACGTGTTCAAGGTCAAAAGCACACCTCAAAAAGGCAGGTCGAGAGGTGATTTTGCAGTTTCACCCTCCAGCAGTCCACCGATCTGAATGAAACAAAAACCGAAATTCTTCTAATGTAAAGCAATGAAAAATCCACTGTAGAAGTATTGAGTAGTAATTAAATTAGGGGTGTCACGTCTTTCTTTGAGGAGGGGTTTCCTCCTTTAAAACCGTTTTCTCAACGATAAAAAAAATAGGTGTCTAATAGTGTTCAATACTTTATTACATATATGAGTTTCAATAAAATCAAAGGCGAACACTTATGTGATGTTCTTGTTGAGCAAATAATGGCACAGCCTTGCAGAAATTATCGCAGGGAACCAATTGGATCCCGGTACTTGTCATCGCGCTGGATCCCTATATTAACACGTCACGCGTTTACATTGGATTCTTATAGGGATTTGTCATTGGAATCCAATGGATGAATCCAATTTGAATCCTAAAAAATTCCCAAATTGTCTAACAGAATCCAATACCATTCTCATGAATCCCATCGTATTCTGTACGTTGAATTTTCCAAACAAAATATAAAGATGTACGAAACGAGTGAATCGTAAAAAAGTATAAATGTTAACTTAAAAATCGATTTGAATCACATCACCGAAGATCTCACATATTAGTTATTCGCACGTAAAAATAATTTCTCAAACGGCGTTCATCGGGGAACGGTACAGAATCTAATAGGATCCCAATGAGGACTCCCTATGTGCGGTGTCCCTGACAAATCTTCTCTTTTGGACACCTTACAAAATTTCGATTGAGAATTTCAAACAAAAATTCTCGAACGACGTCAATCGGGAAATAGCGCGATATTCACTTGGATGTCAATGTGGACTACTTACGTGCGGCGTTCCTACAGGGATATGATAAGATCGTGGAACTCCCTAATAAATTTCTGCCCCGGCAGTAATTGCTCACGCGCGTCTGTCTCCAAGTATTAAATAATAAACCAAATTTATCGAATCACATTATGAATTCGCAAAGTGAGTCTCCGTCTCCGTTGTTTATTTACGAAAAATAATTGAGAAAAAGGAACTCACCTTTTTTCGTCGTCAATTTTTTTCGTCGGCAATTTTTGTCGCACGACATTTAAAAAAACAAAGCTTTTTGCTCGCAACGGTCCGCCCTATGAGCCAACCTCCACTAGGGATAGAAGAAAGCAAGGAGGTAGGTACCTCCATAAAAAGTGTCCATACACGTCACCCTGTCAACCGATCGCTTCCAAATTACCCACACAGCCTCAGAACAACCGAAACAACAACGCGTCCAATTTGTATCACCATCCTAGCATTCTCATCCAAAACCCCGCATCCTCAGACTCCACACCCAGGGGGTGAGAACCACCCCCTGCAATTGCCCTCCCTCCCTCACCCCTCCGCGACCCCGTTCGAAAAAAAACAATCACCAGCCTACAAAATCCCTAACCCTCCAACAACCGGAAGCGTTGAAGGGATCTTGATTATCCCTGCGTCAAATATCACCCCCTCGCCGATTACCATCGCCAATTCCAACCCAGCTCACCTCACAAGCCGCGATGCTAAATTCGCGTTCGATGAAAACGACCACATTTCTTGCATCATCCGTACAGCGCCCATATGCATTTGTTCGAAACAAAGCCTGATGATGTGGCAACGATGAAAGATGTCTCCGTTAAGCTTATTTAATTGCGTCTACCGTGTTTATTTCTCGTTCTCTCGGTGCATGTACAAGCAAAAGCAGGATGTACGCGAGGGACGGCGAAACGAAAAAAAAAAAAACAGCAACGAAAAAAAAAAAAAAATGAACTCTGCGCACACTTGGATCCACACTTGGCGCATTAGAACAGTATTCGTGTCTCTGTACACGAATCAAGTTTTATACGCGATATATACGTCAATGTACGTTATTTCTCGTACGTGGGTATTACAAGAGAGTATGGAGGATATGGAGAGACGGACGTGCTCTCTCTCTCTCTCTCTCTCTCTCTCTCTCTTTCTCTCTCTCTCTCTCTCGCTCTCTCTCTCTCTCGTGGGCACTCGCAGGAGCAACGCCGGCTATGTGGCACAAGGCCGGTATTAGCATCTCTACCGGTATACCCCCTACTATTTTACCATCGTTTTATACTGTCCTGCTGTCGTACAGCGTCGTTGTGGTCGTTGCAGCGGCTGCTGCACTCACCGCGCACACACACCTTAATATCCCCGTCGCGAACTTCGTCACGGGGAACACGACTCTATCCACGGAAAAACCTGTATTCCGGTTATTTCGCGGTTTGCGAACTCGCTCGAGCTACGGTTACCCCCGGTTGCCCTCTTCGCCCATGCCAATTTTTCATCGTCATTCCTCGCGGCCACCGATCTCCTTGGCGACTGATGAGTGGCGCTTCTTCGAGAATAAATGTTTCAACTATCGATTCCCTTTTTCTAGTCTTCTTGTAGTCGTATCGGCGAACGCTTGCGACGGAAATTTCAGAATGTCGGAGCGCTGATGCATGTGTGATGGGAATGTTTGGGTAGTAAAAAAAAAGGAAAATAATGAAGTTTATAGTCGATCGATTTTTATTAGAAACTTGCTTGCCGCCCGCGGCTTGGCTCGTGTAGAATTGGGTTAAATGCTCCCGAAATGTGCTCCTAAATGTTTCATTGGGAAACACGGAGAATTGTGTTGAAGAAAGTTGATACTAAGTTTCAAGTAAATTTGAACAGATATTTATTTTACCATACAAACATCGCTACCCCCTTTTCCCCTTGAGGATTGAATTTCCAAAAACGATGAAATTTCATTAATTGTGTTTAGGAACAGTAATACAAAGATTCAAGTAAATTTGACCCGGTTTTTCAAATTCTCCGTATACACTTCGCCACCCCCTTTTGTTTAGGGGTTGAATTTCGAAAAACACTAAAATATGTGTTTTGTTAATTGTGTTAAAGAATGTTAATACCAAGTTTCAAGTAAATTTGAACGGATATTTCTTTTACCATACAAACATTGCTACCCCCTTTTCCCCTTGAGGATTGAATTTCCAAAAACGCTGAAATTTCATTAATTGTGTTTAGGAACAGTAATACAAAGATTCAAGTAAATTTGACCCGGTTTTTCAAATTCTCCGTATACACTTCGCCACCCCCTTTTGTTTAGGGGTTGAATTTCGAAAAACACTAAAATATGTGTTTTGTTAATTGTGTTAAAGAATGTTAATACCAAGTTTCAAGTAAATTTGAACAGATATTTCTTTTACCATACAAACATTGCTACCCCCTTTTCCCCTTGAGGATTGCATTTCCAAAAACGATGAAATTTCATTAATTGTGTTTAGGAACAGTATATACAAAGATTCAAGTAAATTTGACCCGGTTTTTCAAATTCTCCGTATAAACTTCGCCACCCCCTTTCGTTTAGGGGTTGAATTTCGAAAAACACTAAAATGTGTGTTTTATTAATTGTGTTGAAGAGCTTTATTATTCAATTTCAAGTAAATCTTCCGACCAGATTTTTTTAATTTGACATACGAACTTTGCCACCCTCTTTCTCCACTTAAGGGTTGAATTTCTAAAAACCGAGAAATATGGGTTACTTTGTTGTATCGAGAAGCACGAATGTTAAATTTTCAATCCGATCTAATTTTTTTTAATCTTCATACAAACTTTGCCACCCCTTTTCGGCCCTTAAGGGTTGATTTTCGGAAAATCATTTTTTATTGGGTGCTTACGTCACAAAAGCAATGTACTGTCCATATTTTATGTAATTAGCTTCAGCGGTTTTGGGTCGGCGTTGATGCATCAGTCAGGACGTGTTCTTTTACATGTACTTACCTATTATATGTGCCTATAGATATGTAGCTCGGAGCTGTTGGTTGAAAGCTGTTCAGTTCCAAGTTCATCGGTGTCCATTATTATTATGATTATGGAAATAAGATTGGCGTAGTCAGTATCTTGTTCTGAACCCCCCCCCCCCCCCCCCCATGAAAGATACTGGGGTGGAGGGCTAGGGGGCGCTATCGAAAAAATTGTTTTGTTCGCAATAATCTTTTTTTAAAATGAAAATTGACACAATAGTCGATAATCACGTAACACACATAAAATATGAAGCTTTAATCACACGTTCATGTTAACATTAAAATGAAATACTTGCCATGGCTTCAAAAATAATCAACTAATTTTTCATCATTCTTTGATCCACTAATCAGTCTTTAAAATTTGGTTTCAGTAGTCACTCATTTAAATGTGTCCAAGCATTCTATTTTCTTGTGCAAAACGGCCCAACACTTTTTTGTTGGATTTTTTTAATGATGCCATTATTTGTTTGGAGCAGTGACATACGAGAGAATCGTTCTTGAAGCAATGTGCTTCTATGCCACGTTTTCATCCACCTCGTGGCGGGAAAATTTCACAGCCGGCGGAGCTCACTGGGAGCTACTGCTGCTGCTTGGAAAAGTTTATACAAGTTAGAGCCAAACTCCTTTTTAATATGCTTCCTTGAATGTCCAACATTTGTCATCATTTTTAAACGAAAGTATGTTTTCCATTACCATCGCTTTAGCTTCTGAGGCTTATCTATCAATTATCAGGATTTTGAAATAATTATCGATGAAATCCTCGCCGTTCTTCATATTCAATTTAAAAAATGCGTCAACTGCATGAGCAGAATTGTCAAATCGGCATTTTCTATTTACAATAATATTATCGATTACTTCGTAGTAAATGTTGATCTTCCAGAATTCTTCTGATTGCTTATCAGCGGGCAAATCTAATGTATTCCTTTTGCCCCCAGATAATTTAATTGTGAAACTTTAATATCTGTTTAATTTACGTACTGACAATGAAATAGCTCATGTTTATACAAGTTACGAAATTGGGAGAAAATAGCTCAAGTTTCATTGGATTTCTTTATGCTCGCTTGGGTGAAGCAAATAAAATTAATCGATTATTTGATTTTTATTATTTGAGATCGATTTTTTTCCCCGGCAGGTGCCGGAATTTCTAGATGGAGGACGTTGCAGCCGTACTACGCCAATCGGTGATAATTATGACGATTATTATTGTTATTATTATTTTTAATCGCCCCCGGAATTCACTACGGCCTAAGAATTCGCCAGTGATCGAAAAGCCGTACACGCCGAGAATTTTTCCTCTCCGTGAATCCGCAATGAGAATAACAAATGAATCGCTCATTAATTCGTAGCTCGCCATCGGGATATTGCGTCAAGACGAATTTACGTAATCGAGCAGCTCCGCCTATGCAGTGACGCGCACCTATGCGGGCACGCAATTTGGCATCGCGCGAATTTGTCAATCGCGTCGATCAATCGATGATCCATCTTTCGCGTGTCGAACGAATTTCCGTAGAATTCCACTCTGTAATAGCACAATAATTGTCATTAACCCTTTGGTGACATACAAACATTATTTTATTCAAAATTTCCAAAAATAAACACGCCTATTCAATTTTTCCAAAATTATTTTTTCAATTGATTCAAAACAAACATTGTTTTATGTATAATTTGTAATATCAAATTTGAAAAAATTAAACATCCTAATTAAATGTTTTCAAAATTATTTTCTCAATTAATTCAAAACGAACATTATTTTATTTTAAGTTTCATAATCAACATTTCTAAAAAAACACCCAACACAATTTTTTCAAAATGATATTTTCTCAACTATTTTTATTTAAAATGAGAGTGAGTGGCCACGATTTTGACCCACTGGGTCAATTTGACCCGGATAGTCATCCTCCTGCTATTAACAATCCTTTGGTCGGTTTTTATTGAAAAAAAATCGGGGATACACTTTAAGGCATCTGGTCACAATGTTATTTTTTTAAATTTTATTATTATTTTTTTAATAAACCCTGAACAGTTAAGAACAATTTAAGCCATAGTACGTATTGAAAAACGCAAAATTGACCAAGTTATAGTTATTTTTCGGCAGGAAGGTTGAGCCGCTGCGGGCGGTCGACCGTGCGGTTTGATCCGTGTTTATAATTCGCACGGTTTAGCTCACGCAGCTGTCCTGCGTTATCTCGAGACTAGATTTTTTGAACTGGTACTATCGAAATGTCGTAAACTATCGGTCCGAGTACTTTCAAATTTTTACACAATACTTTCAGATACATTATCTAAAATGTCACTTAGGATTTTCGCGATAACTTGATTAGTTTTGGTTTCATTATTGTTTGTGCTCGAAAAATTTCAAAAAATACAAATTTTTTTCTTCGGCTCACCATAATTTTTTTGAATGGTCGAAAGAAAATCGCTACGCTACATTGTAGCGACACTACTCACGAATGAGTTGATTTTTTTTTCTGATATGACATGACCGGTTAACAGCTGGCACAACGACGGCGCGTATCGTGCGGAGGGCCTCCGCGACAATGTGCATAACGGCGCCATTTTTTAATATTTTGAACGGAAATTTATTAACTTTATTCTTAAAGCCCTTGCTGTCGTTGTGTAAAAAAATAAAAATATTCCGACTCATACTTTCGAGTTTAATATTTTTTTAAATATACCCATTTTTCAATCGGCCAAGGTGGCCAGACGCCCTAAACATTTCTCAGTATATCGGCATCGTTAAAATTCGAAAAATATCAAAGTGAAGCGTTGAAAAAAATTATCGTCCATTTTCAATTTTGGAATTAGAATGGCAGTGAGTATTTTGCTTAAAATTCATCCGGGTCAAAATGACCCAGTGTGTCAACATGGAAAAAACAATTCAAGACACAATCGCAGGCTCAAATGAACGGCCCTATACGAGCAAAGTATGCGCAAAATGTACATACGTATACTGCCGTCATATGGAAAAAGGCGGCATCTACAAAAAAAATTGATACTGCGTTTTTTGGTATCTTTGGAATCAGTACGAAATTCTCATCGTCCTGTATAGTAAAGCGCATGTTCGATTTTCTGTAGATGCAACCTTCTTCCATATGACGGCAGTATAGAAGTACAGATCAACTGAAACTCGAGGAAAGAGGCCGCTGGTCGTCGATGGATTATTATTAATGGAGACGAGGATCGCGCCGAGGATAGATAAAGTCAGCGGTGGACGAACAACAAGCAAAAAAAATGAACAAAAACACGTAAGTAGGACCGCGACGTGCATCGGTGCAACGCTCGATGCAACGAAGAGCCAGCGCGCTCGCGCTAAGCAGCCTCGAGAGCGTATGGTGGCTGGCATGCTATAATTAACGAGTATCGTTACAGTGTAGTTGGCGGTATTGTTGGAAGTAGCTGGCGATGGATAGATTGACTAGGAGAGGGAGAGGAGAGAGGGTAGAGAGAGAGAGAGAGAGAGAGAGAGAGAGAGAATCACGTTTCGTGAGCCTAATCGACGGTATACCCGTGACACGTTAACCTGGATGATCACGGGTAGCTTCTCATTGGAGCCTGTGTCCATACGTGCATGTCCATTGGTATCAGTTCTTCTGCAACGCTCTACGACGGTCACCACCATTACTGTACTTCGTATGGCCAGTTACACGATCAACCTACAGATGAGCATCAACTTGCGTTCCAACTCACCAAGTGCATCCGCGAGTTGGGCGAAAAGCCGACGCATAGCTAGGCGAGATGAGAGTCCGCAATCCGCTACCTGGAAAACTCGATGTGGTCCAGCCAATGTGAAGGATTGTTGCCGAGCCCTGTGCGGATTGAAGTACAATCGCGAACTGATGGGATCCTGCCATGAGGGAAGGAAAGAGTGGTAGAGGAAGGAGCGAGGGCAGACATATGGAGAGTTTTGTCCCTTGACGAAATAATTCTCCACAGACATTGACGCAAGCGCGAGGAACGATCCAACGAGCGACGTGCGTTCTCACACAATTGCTCACTGGTTATCGAGGAATTCAACGCGCCTGTACCGAGTGATCGTGGAAAAATACTCTTTCTCGTATCTTCATATCAATTTATAATCTAGCTTTCTAAAAGAAAGCATCAATGGAATTTATTGGGACGGCGAATAAGTTCTCGCTGTTTTCCAACAGATGGCGTTGGCAGAGCTACGTGCGTGTAGTTTAAGATGGGTCTGTGACCCTTGTTTTCATCATGCACTCGACTAAGTAGGTTTGACCTGTAGCTCCAATCATTTTTTGTTTCAATTAAAAGGAAAATTCAAGATGGTGGACGCATCTATAAAGATGTACTATGAGCAAGCATGAAATTCAGTGTATGTCATTTCGCCGAAGTGTAGACAATTTTTTTTTTTTTCATAGTGTCAAACATGTCAAATTTCGTGCCGAAAAAAGTATTTGCGAGGACTATGCTATGTTACTACACTGCGCTACTTTATTTTTTAACAAATCTGCAGCTGAAGCACACAGAATTCTTGTTGAGACTTACGGCTACCATGCTCTGTCGGCATCAACATGCAGAGATTGGTTTAGACGCTTTGAAATGATAATTTTGATTAAGTGAATAGGAAACCCAACTGCCATTTTCTTTCGCTGGAGGGTATATTGTATTATAACGTAAACAGAACATGACGTTTAGTGACATTCGCTTTGGTTATGGCCGTGTTTTTACGACTATTGTCGAATTTTCCTTAAATAATCCAGTTGCCGTGAAGAAATTGTGAAGAATGCAGCTGTGCTGTGCAACGGGATGCAATTATTGCCCATTATGTTGTCCATTCGTATAATTTTAGCACAGGGCTGATGCCGTGCGGGTTCGACCGCTTCGTTTGTTTACGTCATGTTTACGTGGCGCTATCTGCGCCGAGCTTTACGTAAGATTGCCAATTGGACGCATTACCGTAAAATGGGGTTACTTTGAACAGGTTTCGGAAGTTTTTTGTAGGCAACTTTTTTTTAACATCCTAAATTCCAACTCCTTTTGCTTCAATAGAACGGTGTGTCCTTTGGCAATTAAATGTATAAGAAAGTCAAGCCCCACCACTCCCCACCATTTTATATACACTTTTTAAAGTGTCAAAGTCACCCGGAGTGTGGGATTTCTTCGACAAGGCACTGAAATGTAACTTATGTCAAAGATTAAGGGTAACTTTGACATTATTTTGATAACAAATTTAATATTTTATGCATTATACATAGAATTAAATGAAAATAACGATTTTTTACAATGAAATTGTAATGATTATTAAGGAAACATTTTACATCAAAATATCAAGTACTTAGGGTACTATTATAGACACTTAATCAGTCTTATAATTATCATTGAGATCAAAATCAACTTGAGCAACCTTATAATAAACTTGAACAACAAATTTGAGCAACAATGGTAAAAAAAGCTAGCTGCGCACACATTTAAACCGTATTTTGGCGCTCTGTTAACCCTTACTTGTCACGCTTCTGTTGAGTCACGTACTTGCCATACTGGGGTTGATTCACATCCCAGCGACAAAAATTGTTATAAAAAATAAACCATTGAATATTTTTACTTGGAAATTTCGTCAGATGATCAATTAAAAGACCACGTAGGTTAAATAACCTACATGGTCTTTTAAAGTGAACTGCATGGATGATCTGACAAAATTTCCAAGTAAAGATATTCAATATTGCAGTATTCGATTGTTCAATAGTCCAATAGTACAGTATTCAATGGTATCCTACTGAAGTGTGGCATGTAAAGGTTAATTTTGATGTTTGGCTATTTAGCCAAAAATAAAAATGAACCCTTACCCAAAAATCAAAATTAACCCTATTTAGCCAAAAATCAAAATCAACCCTTACATGCCACACTTCTGTAGAATACCATTAGAAGCTAAAAACGATGTAGGTTCTTTGGCCAAAAATCAAAATTAACCCTTACACGCCACGGTTCTGTAGAATACACATCAATACATTTTCGCATAAGTAAAAAAATGGGTGGGGTGTTTCGAACCCCAGAGTGACTTCGGCTATTGAGCCAAAAATCAAAATTAACCCTCACATGCCACACTTCTGTAGTTTTTTTAAAACTTTTTATACCTTTAAAAGTAAAAAAAACCATGTAGGCTATTTAGCCAAAAGTTGAAATTAACCCTTACCTGCCACGGTTCTGTAGAATACACATCAATACATTTTCGCATAAGAAAAAAAATGGGTGGGGTGTTTCGAACCCCAGAGTGACAAGTAAGGATTAAAGTAGGCCCAAAAACTGTCAAAGTTACCATCAATGTCAATTTTACCTCGTTTTACGGTACTTCACGAAGACTCATACCTGATATTAGCTGAACCTGCAGAATCATTAGCAGTTGACCACAGAACAGTTTCGAAACGTTTGAAAGCATTGGGGAATTATTTTTTTCAAATAAAGCATTAATTTTCACGACAAAAAAAAACAGTGCGAACTATTTCGAGGATTCGTGGTTTCGTCGTGTCAAGAGAATTATTCGCGCGCTTCACCGCGATCTTGCGGCGTTGAAAACTTTACAATCGACGCTTTTTAATCTCAAATATTGCATTGCACACTCGTCAGACGGGGGGAAAAGAAAAATGTGCAAAACTCGGGTCAATTGTCCCGCGCAGTCGGTTCGATAAAGAACACACAGTCTGAAAGATAAAGAAAAATACGATGATAATCGGAGGGGGGGAAGTTCGGTGACCCTTCGATCATCGTATTGCACGTGTGACATCGAGGCTAGGACACTATTCGTCAAGGGACGCTAATGCGTCAAACTTTCGCAGACTTATTGTGAATTTACAAAACGCTCGTACGTCGGACAGCCGTGCACAGCGTGTTATCTCGCCGTATATTATCGTAATTTCCTATTCACCGGAAAACTACTCGTGAATTATGGAAAAAAAAAAAAGTTTAAAATCGACGAGACTCTAACTCGCGAGCGTATCCCTTCGAACTTTCCGCCAGAAGAGAGTATGGATTTACGATAATGCACTGCACGCGGGCAAATCTACCGCAACGTGCTCGCAACACGATAGGAAATTCGATGCTGGGGGACAACTACAACAACAAAAAAGCTGCCAATAATCTGCATATTATATTTAGAAAAAAAATGGCGCGCTAGCCTTGAATAAAAATACCAACTTTGGCGCAACCTATAAATATGTGACATTTTTTGCATGGTTCTTTTGGAGATAAATTTTGTTCGGTGTTGTTTATGGGTGGAATGAAATATAAAAAATAATTCACAGCAACAAACGGACCACACAATTGCAGGAATCCTTGAGTGGTCGTTTCGACCGATTCTAAAGAAATTCGGTATAAATATTTCTAAACTTATTGTCTAAAACGTGACACGAAGTATCTTTGAAAAATAAAAAATTGATATAGATCATGAAACTTTTTGATTTTCATTTCTTGGACCATTGTCCAAGCATATTTTTTTATACAGAAACTCTACTATACTTACCTCAATAACATTGTTAATTTTTAATTTTTTTCAAATAATACTTTACACGAATAAGTTCTATGTATGCTTAATAACATACCTGTTTCCAAATCCCAAATAGAGAATCTAGTAAACGAAACAATTTTTTATTTGGCCATTACAGTGGTGTCCTCCCTTAAGGGGGGAAGACCATTTAAAAGGTAAAAAATTTGAGTATTTTTCATGATTATTTTTTTTCATGTAAATAATACTCATGGAAATTTGTAACTTTGTGCGATTTTTATTTGATATTTTAAGAATGCAAAAATATTTTATTATTTTGTTTTAAATGCAAATTGCCAGCTGTGGATACATCGATGTTCAGAGGAAGTCGCTCAAAAAGTTTCCGCACTGCTGGAGTTCTTCCTCGCGCTGCAATTGTCTGAAAGAAAAAAAAATCAAAATGATTCATAAAGGTAACACTCATACGTTGTCGGTGCAGCAGGATTTTGGAAATATATGCAAAATTCACGAAATGACAATTTAATAAAGTCAATTTTGTGATTATTCATGAAAGTTTTGCTATGTTTAAGGGCAAAATTACGTTTTTTTTTTTCGATTTGAAATATTATTTAGGTTCACCGACAAACTGATGGTACAAGGAAGATGTGTGACAAATTTCATCAAAATCGGTTGAATAGTTTTTGAATAATCACTCCAGCAGTTGGAAAAAAATACAGTTTTGATCAAAAAGCGCTCAGAGCTTCAACAAGGGAAAATTTAATGATTTTGATATCTTACCGACTGATCCGCGATTCCAGCGCCATACAGGATTCCTTCGGCCTCCTCGTAAAAACGATTTTCGTGATGCTGCTACTCTCTACGGGCTTTCACCGACCCGATATTCAGGCAATTCTTAGAATTTCGCTTGAAAAATTGGACACAATATTCTTAAGTCATTAAACTATCGATTTAATGGAACGAAAAAAAATTGATTTTTTTTTTTCAAATTTTTAAATGGTTTTCCCGCCGAAGGGAAGGAAATACCTTTAGGCGAGGAAAATTGCCGATCTTCGTGATTTTTTTAAGGAAAGATTTTGTTATCAGTATTGAGACTTTGGGTATATTTTGTTACTACTTTTGGCTATTACATCATACTATTTTTTAATTTATCATTATTTAAAAATGTCGGTGGTATGGCACGGTCGTTAAAATGGGTTGCGGCGGATGTTGTCAGACGACGTGACATGTAGCGTTGGCAGAATTAATCTGAGAAGAAAACAACAAAGATTTTCCTTTCATTAACTCTCATACCCAGGATATGAACCAACAAAAAGTCAGAAATGTTGAAAATTGATGAAATGGTACGCTTTGAAACAAAAGTATTGAATTTTCCGAAAAATGACAACGGTTTGCAAGTTAAAAAATACTTTTTTTTTTCATCTTCAAAAATATTTACGGTCATGTTTTAGACAATAAGGTTAGAAAGATTTATACCAAATTTCGTCAGAATCGGTCGATCAGTTTTGTTAACTATACATCACGCGAGTGACGTGAAAAATTCAAAAATCCCATGTAACAGCCAAACGTAGTAATAATGCATACCTCAAGTCTCAAAAATAAAAGAATTATTTTCTTTAAGAAAAAAAAAATAATGAAAATCAGCAAAAATGTTCCTCGCCCGAAGGCATCTCTCCCCTTTAGTTGTTAAAAAAAACATGCAATTTAAAAAACCATGAAATATTGTTCAGTCTATATTCAACAGCATCAGCATCACGTCCCTTCTGAAGACCAAGGTAAATTATTTCCGAAATGTCAGTGCCCCGTTAATCTGGCTGCATCGTCGAAGCCACCCTACACAAATTCTTAAGAATTTTTTTTTTTTCAATCAAACATTTTTATCTCCCTTTTATGCGTACGTATAATAAACATTCGAACGAAATATTTTGTATATATAATAACCGTACATATAATTATAAACACGATAATTCTTTTCGTACCGCCGATCTCTCGAGTTTCTTTCGAGTAGTCATTTTCGTTCGGAGCACAAGAGTTCCTAGGCATGTGTACGAGTGAGCGCATGCACAATACGAAAGTCCAAAGCCACGAGCTTCATCGTGTTTGCTCTCGGGACGCTTATCGCCGGCTGCACTTTGCCGTTGTCGCGAGGCTGCGTTCGCCCGGATTGAAGTGCAAAAGAGAGGTCTGCAAGGGGATACGAGAGAGGGAAGTATTGCAACTGCAGTATATTCGGCGAGAGGAGAAGGTAAGAGGCCGTTTACCTCGAGGAGGGTCGCTATCGGTTGCAATTTCGTCGTGACACCCTGATCGTCGTTCGACGCTGATAAGGACGAGAGCTCGAATAAAGAGATGAAAAACGACGCGAACAAAAAATACGAAACTTGGAGGGGGGGCAAAAAACGTCATCGATGAGAGATCGAACAAGAGGGCAAACAAAAACAAATAATTACGAATCTTCATCGAATACCGTAAAACGGGGTTAAATTGACATTAAGGGTCACTGACCGTTTTTAGACCTTCTTTAAATTTGTTGTTGAAGTTTATTATAATGTTGCTAAAGTCGATTGTAATGTTGCCCAAGTTGATTTTGATCTCAATGATAATTACAAGACTGATTGAGTGCCTATAATAGTAGCCTAGGCATTTGATATTTGTATGGAAAATGTTTTTTTTTTATAAAGATGACAATTTGATTGTGAAAAAAATCGTTGTTTTTCATTTAATTCCATGTATAATGTGCGAAATATTATATTTTTTAAATTAAAATGACGGCAAAGTAATCCTCAATCCTTGACATAAGTTGCATTTCAATGCCTTGTCGAAGAAACCCCACACTCGAGGTTACTGTGACACTTTTTTTAAGTGTCAAAGTAACTTCGTAAAGTAAATTTTATGTTTTATATTTGTATGTAAACATTTTTTAAAATAAAGATGACAATTTGATGGAAAAATTGTTGTTTTTCATTAAATTCCATGTATAATTCACAAAGTATTACATTTTTTATCATAAAGACGTCAAAGTAACCCTTAGATTTTGACATAAGTTGCATTTCAGTGCCTTGTCAAGGAACCCCACACTCGAGGTTACTTTGACACTTTTTTTTAAGTGTCAAAGTAACCTCATAAAGTAAATTTTATATATATATTTTCAATATATATATATAAAATTGCGGCGGTGGTGGTACTTGACTTTCTTGTACATTTGATAGCCAAATGACACATTGTTCTATTGGGGCAAAATCGTTGAAATTTAGGATATTAAAAAAAGTTATCTACAAAAAACTTTCAAAACCTCCTCAAGGTAACCCCATTTTACGGTACTTCCTGATGCAGTTTTTACTTTCGACACTTTCGGATATTTTCTGAACTTGATGTTTCCGGATGTAATTTTGACATTTGACTTTTTTCGACATTTCCAGAACTTGATGTTTCCGGATGCAATTTTGACATTTGACTTTTTTTCGACATTTCGAGAACTTGACATCGCCGGATGCAATTTCTGAAGGCAGACGAAAATGAACGTCCCGAATATTAATCGAACACTTCCTGATGCAATTTTGACATATGACATTATCGGACATTTTCAGAACTTGACGTTTCTAGATGCAGTTTTGACATTTCACAGTTTCGGACATTTCGAGAACTTGACGTTTCCGGATGCCATTTCGACATTTGACTTTTTTCGACATTTCCAGAACTTGACATTTTCGGATGCAATTTTGACGTTGAACTTTTTTCGAAATTTTGAGAACTTGACATGTCCGGATGCAATTTCTGAGGGCGGACAAAAACGAACGTCCCGAATATTCATCGAACATTTCTTGATGCAATTTTGACATTTGACATTATCGGACATTTTCAGAACTTGACGTTTCCGGATGCCATTTCGACATTTGACTTTTTTCGACATTTCGAGAACTTGACACGTCCGGATGAAATTTCTGAGGGCGGACAAAAACAAACGTCCCGAATATTCATCGAACATTTCTTGATGCAATTTTGACATTTGACATTATCAGACATTTTCAGAACTTGACGTTTCCCAATGCAATTTTGACATTTGACGTTTTTGGACATTTTCAGAACTTGACATTTCCGGATGCAATTTCTGATCGATACAGATTCGCAGTATTCGAGGGAGAAATTTCTTTTCACGTTTATCCTGATAGCGGAAAAGTCGTTTTTACATCGCCGCGCAACGTGACTCGCGAGTTCATCGCATTGGCATTTGAATCCTGCTAATTTAACGAACAGGATGAAAAGAGCGGCGAGAATCTTCGCTCCGATGTAATAACGAGCAGACACTCTCTACGACGACGGCAATCCGCAGAGCGTGGGTGCGAGCGTGAACGTGAGTAACGGTTAAACGGCTGTATATTACAACGAGAGATCGGTATATATACGAAACGCATATGCGGGAGAAAACCCATCGCCTTGGCGCATATACCGATACACCATAGTATCTTCGTATCAATGACACGCAGTTAAAAAAAATTTATTTAATTCAACTAAGATTTATAATTTTTAAATGATTTTTTTGTCATTCCCCCACGGCCTATTACAATTATATTCTGTTACAAATTTGTTTTTCATTTGTTTTAAATATTGGACAATTCATCAAATACGTATTTGACGTAAATAAATTTTCGATTGAAGGTACAATTTTTTTTAGAATACAGTAAACTTATTGAATTTTTTTTATTTCTTTTAATTTATAGACAGCTCCAGTGTACACTTTTCCTTTCAAGAGAACATTTTTTTAAGTCTATAAATATTTCTGGAGAATATTATGGTAATGAACTTTTGTAATATAATAACAATATATCAATAATAATAAAATATAATATTATAATTACTTAATACAGAGACCAGAATATTTTATATTAAAATTTGTTAATTTATTAAAATTCATTAATTTTATATTATTAATATAATTCTGAACACAAAAATTATTAGAAGCATATATATTTTTTATTACTCGACTAATTTTAAAAAATTGCATCGGCTAATGCATTTAGTTGTTTTTAATTAAGGAGTAAGGCCACTGTAAATTTTTTGAAAAATCGATTTTTTTTTATTGGCTTAAAAAATAGTTTAAACCCTCTAGTTTAAAAATAGTTTAAATCCTTTTAACTTCTTTTTTAAATTTTTTCCAATAAAAAACTATTCGCAAAACTTTAAACGCGTTTTTCTCGAAACATGGTTTTTCAAAATGGCACGCAGCATAACTCGAACAATTTTCATTTTTTTTACTTGAAATTTTAACCAGATGTGAACATTTACATTATCTTGAGAATGTCGATCGGAATTTTCAAGAACTTTATTTATTGATTTTTTATTAACAAAAAACTTGCCGTTTTTTTCGTCAAAAATCAATTTTTTTTTCAAACGCACGCCAAATCCACAAAAATTGATACTTTTTAAAATCCGATCGACATTCTCTAGCTATAGCCCTCTAGATTAATGGTTTTTTTTTTCTAGATTCAAAAGTGCACCAGTGGTGCTGCGTGCCGCGGAGCCCTGGAAGCAAAACATGTCCCGGGAAGATAGCTGTGGAACCGCCATTTTGTTTTTTTTTACTGCAAAAAAATTTTATAATAAAGTTTAATGTATGCCCGATAACACCATTAAAAGTTTTTTTTCAAATACCTTCAATTTAGGGAGCAAAAAATTAGTGAAAAAACCTTTTTTTTTGGGCCGTTACAGTGGCCTTACTCCTTAATCTTTTTTATCAGCATACTTTTCGGTTCAATTATTTTGCCGCATAAATATCGACAAACCGAGCACTCACATCGCATACATTTTTCCCTCATATATTTATGTATATATAAATATATATATATACGCACGATTTCTTTAGCCGTAGGGGAAATCATCATTTTCTTTTTCTTCGGCTTTTCGATGTATACGCTTCGAGCGCGAAGCATCTGTGCCTGTGGGTATAATTATGATAGCCGAAATAATATTGTGTTCTCGTGTGATAAGGTCGTGGCACGGGCAGCCGGGCATTGACGCCGACCGAGATACGCGACTCATCTTACGTGTATACGCGCACGAGTATGCGCTCGAAAATTTATTTATTTTGCATACAGACATACCAAATACGCGATATCCGTATAATTAAACTGTCTTCTTTCTCTCATTCTCGCTTTCTCTCTCTCTCTTTTTCTGCATCCAATCCTCCCGCGGAATTCGATTAATCGGCCTATAACATACTTCAAGTCCCACGAACTCCCGACTGGTATATGTACAGCTGAGATTTTTTTTAATACCTAATGCCTCGTTCATTGCAACAGTCTTTAATATTAACAATTCAATAAATACCTATATGAAATATGGTTGAATAAAAAATATCTCTACGTGCACGCAGTAAATGTGTCCCAAATTCAAATATATTCTTATTTCGAACGAACAAAAATTGTATTTGAATTTCTAGTATTTTTACTGGCAACCAGCAAATTTGAGATATGGAAAATAAATATTCATCCCTGTTGTTGACAATTCTCAACGGGGAAAAATTATAAAAAATATTTGATCTTTTTGTATTACTTAAATGTATACCAATTAATATTAATTATTATCAATTTATATTCATTTGGATGAATTTTGATGAGGTTTTACGAATTTTTATGAATGTTCTACATTCATTTAATAATTAATTTTATAATTTTATATTGATACGAAAAAATGTATATTTCATATTAATTATACCAGATTAATCAGCCAATGACATGCGCCAAGTCCCACGACCTCTCGACTCATATCCGTGCTGCTGTGATCGATGAGATTTCTTTTTTTCTTCATACCTAATGCCTCGTTCGTTGCAACAGTCACCGAGATAATAATGCGACGAAAGAATTCGCAGCACCGAAATATTACACTGCAGCGTCGCTTATCGCACTCGACTGCCGCGTGGCGTTGACCGATGAAATGCATACACACGTACATACATCCATTGACATGTGTGTATTCGCAGTATATCGCATTGAAAGAATGCATTCACACATCCAGAACTGTGCGAGATGGGCTGCAAGTGTGTTTCGGCATTGGCGCAGCATCGATCGAGATAATTGGATCCATATAATGCAATTCCGGTCCCCTTCAGCATTGTGGGATTTCAAAACTAGTGGATTTTCCCTAACAACTCGATCACTCGATATTCCCATCACCAGGTGCGGTATTTTTCATATTCTCATACGGAGCGTTTCGTCCACCTCAAGCCTAACCTGAAGCTACACCGAGAAAAAAACGGAATTCATACCATTGGCACTTTAGAAATAAGTTCACAATCGACCAGACATATCAGGTGTCGATTTCCAGCTGACAATTCTTTCTTGATACCTAATCTCCTGGTACCTATGTCCTGATGCCTATGTTCTGATACTTATATTCTGATACCTATGTCTTGACACCTGTGTCCTGATACGTATGTTCTGATACCTATTTCCTGATACTCAGGTCCTGAAGCCTCCGCTGGAAAAAAAAATTTGTTCATCCATCCAAAATTCCGTTGGTTTAACAAACTTGTATCTTTAAATACGTTCAACTTGATTTCCGATTGGCATAACAAAACAGTATAGTTGGGCAGTAACCAAAGATACATTTGAACTATCTGCTTATTTAGCATGTCTGAGCAACTGTTAAAACAACAAAATTTCGAGACGACAAAATGCATTTTGCACATCTCAACGATTCTTTTGTTCTCAGTGTCTGTATGACGATCGTGGGATACTTGGATATCAGGATATAGGTATGTCCTATACCTGTCTGACAGGATCCTATGTCCTGATACCTATGTAACAGGATTCTGGGATACCTGGGAGACCTGGTTATCAGGAAATAGGTATCCTAATGCCTATCGCCTGATGCCTATGTCCTGATGCCTATGTCTTGATGCCTATGTCTTGATGCCTATGTCTTGATGCCTATGTCCTGGGATCTATGTCCTTATGCATATGTCCTGATGCCTGTGTCCTAATGCCTATATCCTGATGCCTATATCCTGATACCTAGGCCCTGATGTCTCTTTCCTGATACCCAGATATCCCAGGATCCTTTTACACAGGTATCCAGGTATACCAGAACATGAGTATCAGGAAATAGGCATCAGGCCACAGCTATAAGGACATATGTATCAGGACATACGTATCACGACACAGGTATCAGCACACCTATACCCCAATACCTACGTCCTGACACCTGAAATAAAACTCAAATTACCTCGTTCCCATCAATCAAATCGCGTTTCTCATTTTTCCTCGACAATTCCCATTGTCTCCGATTATCAACGCAACCCGAACAAACCGGCATCTTCGGAACTTCTTTCCTCGCAAACTAGCGTCATGAAAATAATCCACCAATATCCACTAACGAAGAACGAAAAAACGAACGTGAAGAATTTATCCACAATTCACAATCATTTCCTTAAAAAAAAAAAAAAAAGAATACCTATCGTTGCTTCTTTTTACCTTTCCTAACAACATCGAGGCAACAATGATTGGAACTAAGCCAACAGTGCCAGTGAAACAGGACTTAGAGGGAAAAAATCTAGCAAATTGTGGGGACCTTGTTGGCGGAGAAGTTTCGTCGTGTACCATCGAAGGGTGGAACAAAGTTCTCAGGCACGTTAGAAATACACACGCGGGCGTCTGTAACGTAAGGTATGTACACGCACACACGCACACACACACACACACACATATGCATTTATATGCACCTCAAACGCATCGTTGTTGTGTGTCGTTCAGTTCGTGGTATAGTACCTGACTCTTCGTGTTACAAATACGTATGGGTGTGCGCGAGTGTATATACACACACACACACACACACACACACACACACACACACACACACACACACACACACACACACACACACATACATATACACATGCATACATACATACACGCACACATATATGTATATATATATATATATATATGTGTGCGTGTGTGTGCGCGTATGTGTATATGCACGAATGCATGTGCATGTAGACAGGCATGCATACAAAAATACAAGGTATACGCACACGTAGAGCGTTTCGTAAAGTAGTGTGGCGTTATAATGGGAAGCGTGGGAGGGTGGTAAGCGAGGAAAGACGAGCGCGCGGGCATGTGGAGAGGGAGAGTAAGGGAGTCGTTGCAGCGGGAAGGATAGCAACAGAGCGTCGTTACAGTAGTAACAGCAGCGAGCGAGCCCGAAGTAGTAGTGGCCAAACTGCGGCTCGCGGGCGAGTGCAATAACTAAACGTAACGCGTAAACGCAACGGGGGGTTGAAGAATAAATAAAAAAACGTAAGAAAGTGCCTCGACGTATTTTTCCCTTTCCGTTTATCCCTGTCAATTTGTTTTTTTTTCTCGCCGGTTGTTTTCTTCCGTACTTCCGTTCGTTTCTCTCCGTCTCTCTCTCTCCGTCTCCTTTATTCTTTTGCAACGGCCTGTACGTCGGCGGCTCGCGCGTGAGGTAGGTTAGTGAATCGACGGTCCGCGCGCGCTAGAGAGAGAGAGAGGCTCCACTCGCGTTATCTGGATGCACGGAACGTGCAGACGGCCAGTACGGAACAACATGTTGACCGAGTCGGCGAAACTCCAGCGAGTCACTCCCCGTCGGGTTGCGCTCACGAGACGTTGAAGCTGTTTTTGTTTTTTTTTCGTTTTTCCGTTGTTTTTGTACGCCGAAGCGGCGGTTCCCCCGTTACCGGTATCTCGGAACTTCGCTGTTTTTCCCGCCAACGCTCGTGGAACGTCGTCGTTGGAAATTCGAGAAGAGATTGCGAATTCATCGATTGATTGAACGACAAAAGGGACGAGGAAAAGGAAGAAAAAAAAAGGATTTTTCTTTGTATTCTTTATCGGCGGAAACGAGAATTTCGGTGGCGACGTCGCGCGTGTGACACGATCGTTCTTCATTCGCCATCTACTTTTATCTCGTGAGCTTCGAGGATGTGGTTCAGAGTACTCGTATTGCACACACATACGGATATAAGTGCGCGCGAGTGTGTGCGCACGCGTATTTACGTATAGAGATATACGAGTGCGCCTGTGTGTGCCGTGTAGAAGTATATGCACACGTATGGGAAACAAAGCGACGAATCGAGTTCACAACTGAGAGTGAAGTGGCCGCGAAGTGCACGAGTGCAAGATCAACCGTCTACGAACTCGGAGATATATATATATATATTTATTTATATATATATATATATATATATATATATATAAATATATATAGGCAAATATATGTGTATACGTAAATTTGTTTGTGTGTGTTGTGTGTGTGCGCGTACACGTACACTGTTGAATATAAACCTGTGCAACGTGTATCATTATATGTCGTGGTAATCTTCTTTGACAGCTGAGTGGAAAGTTTTCTTCTACGATCATCACGAAAAGAAAAAAAAAAATTAACTCACACACACACACAAACCTCGGGGTGAGTCAGTGTCTCTTTTTTATTATTCTGTTTATTATTGCGATTTTATCGCGAAAGGTGGCCATTTCTACGTCTTCGCGTTTATACACGAATGTGCGGAAGTACAAAAGTTCCGTTCTCGTATAAAAGCGCGCGCGATGTTCTCCCGTTGGCAATTTCTACCGAAACTTCGCTCGTATATTTCGATACAAGCGAATCATGCTTGCGCTATCTGCGCGTGTCTTTTTTTACTTCGAGATTGTCGCGGCGATGCGATGTTTTCTACTTTTTTTTTTTTTTTTCTTTCGAGATTTCTGGCCCGGCTGATTGCAAGTCGATGCGTACAGAGCGAGCGCATCTTGCGAGCGACGGGGTGAGAGAGAGGGCGCGTTATCAATATCGCGAGCCGGAGATAAATTCGGTGCGTGCATTTACATATATGCTCGCGCATTTGTAGCCGCAGATACGTAAATGCACAGATGAGTATCGTGAAGCGCGAGATAGATTCTGGCCGCGAATGGGCAACGCGCGAAATCGCGGCGCGAATTATCGCGCTGTGAAGAAAAAAAGTGAGACTTCGAGAGAAGTAACTTTTTTTGCAGGTTAAAATCGATTTTTTTTTGCTCTGATAGAATAATGAGGGCTGTCAAATGTATAAGAAAGTCAAGCCTCACCAAACACGTACAATTTTTTTTTTTTAAGTGTCAAATTAACTTCGAGTGTGGGATTTCTTCGACGAGGCATTGAAATGCAAATTATGTCGAAGATTAAAGGTTACGTTGACGTGATTTTGACCAAAAAAAAGATATTTTACACATTGTACGTGGAATTAAATTTAAAAAACAACGATTTTTTATGAGAGAAAATTGTCATCTTTATTAAGGAAACATTTTACGTAAAAATGTCAAGTAGCAAGGGTACTAGTATGGGCACTTAATTAGTATTATAATTATCATTCAGATCAAAACGAACTTGAGCAACATTATAATAAACTTGAACGAGTTTAAGCACACTTTAATGCGCGCATATTTAAACCGTATTTTGGCGCTGTGTTAAAGTAGCCCTAAAAACTGTCAAACTTGACCTTAATGTCAATATAAATGTATTCGATTAATATTGAGATGTCGAGGTCTCAAAATGTCGAAAAAAAGTCAAATGTCAATGTTGCATCCGAAAATGTCAGGCTCTAGAAATGTCGAAAAAAGTTAAATGTCAAAGTTGCATCGGGAAACGTCAAGTTCTGGAAATGTCGAAAAAAGTCAAATGTCGAAATGGCATCCGGAAACGTAAAGAGTTCTTAAAATATCCGAAAGTGTCAAATGTCAAAATTGCATCAGGAAGTACCATAAAATGGGGTTACTTTGAACGGGTTTAAGAAGTTTTTGGTTTGGGTTTTTTTTTAACATCCTCAATTCCAACTTGTTTTGCCCCAATATAACAATGTGTCATTTGGCTATTAAATGTATAAGAAAGTCTAGTCTCACCCCCGCCCCCAATAATGTTATATTTAAATAAAAGTGTCAAAGTAACCTCGAGTGTGGGATTTCTTTGGCAAGGCATTAAAATTAAACTTATGTCAAAAATTAAGAGTTACATTGACATCATTTTAATTGACAAATAATCATATTTTATGCATTATACATGAAATTAAATGAAAAACAACGTTTTCTTACAATCAAATTGTTTTTTTTTTTACATAAATTGGCAAGTACGTAGGATACTATTATAGGTCCTTAATCAGTCTTATTATTATCATTGAGATGAAAATCAACTTGAGCAACATTGCAATCAACTTTAGCAACATTATAATGAACTTCAACAACAAATTTAAACACATTTAAATGCCCACACCTTTACACCGTATTTTGGCACTCTGTTAAACTAGCCCCAAAAACTGTCAAAGTTACCCTCAATGCTAATTTAACCCCATTTTACGGTAATGGAGAGAAACCTTATCAACGGCAGTCGAAAAATGTCTTACCGAATTTTGCATAGTGATGGACGATTATAATCTTGAGAGATGACGTACATTCGTTGGATCCCAATGACGATGTACATTTTCTTATTGCCTGAAGTTTTTTTTTTTTTGCATTCAGTCCGCGAAAATTCCTCGAGTGTGCACGAGTCGGAGGTCTGATGAGGCCATGATAAAACGGAGGGAATTTTGTCAATAGGAATCGAATCTTTTTGTAACGAGGTTTTGTTGCAAGGTAAATTGATTTTTGTTAAATCAATTTAAAAAAAAACACTCTTGAAGAGGCTTATCCGAGAGTGCACCCCCAACCATCAACGATTTTCGATAAAAATAAATTATCATCATCATCAATATTAAACTTCCGCAATAATTTTCAATATTAATGAAATTCAACAACTGCGAAAATAACCAAAACTTCGTCGCCTTCAAAAAATGCAAGCTCGAATTCAGAAAAAAATTAATTTCGACAAGCAAAACGTCAGAAAAAAGCTCCTAAACGTAAATGAAAAAAAAGTACTCGAGTCTGAAACGGTAATTTTTAGCTGGTTCGTTCGACCCCTCGGTCTTTCCACCCCAACACGGGTCGCCATTCCCATGCGTGCAAAAAAAGCGCGCGTGTACGTGTACACAAAAATAAGCACGTGTAAATGAGCCCACGTACGTGCGCGTAATGGTCGTGCAGAAGCTTGCGAAGTTTTGCGATTCGTCCCGGCACAAAAAGGGTATACGGAGGGTTACTTCTCACTCTCTCGTTCGCGTTTTTGAAAATACACGGCTGGCAAAGGAAATACGTGCGTTCTACGGGTCCCCGCATAGGTCGGTGGAGGCGGTGTGAGAGTATGTACATTTTAACCAGGAATTCCAAGTCGCCATTATAAGGTGTCTCGGATACAGGAGAGCCGGCTAAATACGTGTTGGTTTTCCTGCAACCATGTGTGAACCTACCCAGGCTCGTACGTCAATGCATGTGAAATAGGCAAATGGAAACGGAAAATAGTCTTGTAACTCATCGTAAATATATATATATATATATATATATATATATATATATATATATATATATATATATATATATATATAAAACATTATTATATTTATAAAGGGCACCGAATTAATTTGTACACTAAATATTTATATATTATATATATATTATATAATATAATATATTTTATATAATAGCAAATAAGATTTATAGAGAGCAACGAATTTTTTTCTATTATATATATATATATATATATATATACACAAAATATACAAATTAATTCGTTGCCTTCTATAAATCTTGTTTGCTAACTCCAAATGCACCGAATAAATTTTTACGCCTAATATACACAGTCGAACTTCGATATAACGAAGATTTGTCCATTCCCTTACGATAGACACCCGAAACTTTGAAACAACGACATAACAATATTCATTATGCTCTAATTGCTAGTTGCTTGTAAAAATTCCTCTAATTTAAACCTTCCTTTCTTCGAAAAGTATCCCTATATTTATAGTACTAATATATTTTTTTAAAGAACATTTTAATAAACATGACTTCGATATAACGAAACTTCAATACAAGGAGCTTCTCTAAAGGTTCGTTATATATATATATATATATATGATGGATTACAAGCCTATTTTCCGTACGCAAGTAAAGACGCTCGCGTTATTACATTATAATTATCACTCATAGTGCAAAAGGGGCGAAAAATCGAGAAAATAAGAGAGCAAGAGAGAGAAAGAGGGTGAGAGGAAGAGAAAAGAAATTATGCTGCTCTTTGAGACGCATTAATGCATTCTTGCGCCCCGGAGTGCGTGTTGCAGGTATAACGTTTAATTGCGATCATTACAATGTTCAACTCGCACGGATTCGGAGAAGAAAAATTAAAAAAAACTTGTTGCGCGTTCGGCCGCCTATGGTTAACCAGATGCTAATAGAGCTTTATCCGAATGCAACGCTGCGCGAAGCACTCACGGAGCACGAACGCAGTTCATTTTTTGCTCAATACGTAAAATAGTTTTTTTCGCTTGTGTCGTACGTACGCTATCGATGTGTACCATATCCTTGATGGTTCACCGTGGTTCCTCTTTTCACACGTGTAAAATCCCACGGATGCTTCACGTACGCGCAATGGACGCCATTGCAAATACCATTTGACTGTTTACGCGTTTTCGGACACGCATGGATCGGTTGATGCACGCAAACGTTTTCCTTGGATTATATCGTAGGATCGGCGAATAGCAAGGGACGCAAGGGAATAGAGATAGGTCGAGGTGGTGTATGGAACGCGTGCGTGCACTCGAGGAGCGAGGACAGAGTGCGCTTTGTTTGAAAAGTGCCTCGAGCACGTAATCACCACCGGTTCTCAAACACTGCATAACCGATTCTGTATATATATATATATATATATATATATATATATATATAGGGTGTCCTGTTATGAATGGATAATCCTGCGACTGGTGATAGGTCTGATCATGTCCTACTATATGCTGGAACTTCAGTTTAGTAAAAGTCCCACGATTTTCGAAATTGTGGGCTCAATGTTTCTTTTTTGAAAAATAATCATCTGCTTTTCGTTTTCTGCATGCAATTTTGACAAATGATATGAATCGACAATAACTAGCAAGGAACATCACTTTGGTGTCCTCTTCCGATTTTGTTGAAACTTTTTTTTTATGTGGACGAGTATCAAAAGCTAAGAGACACGTATTTTTTTCTATCGGTGGAAAAACAGTTTTAAGGGGTGAAATGCACACTCGAAAATAGGGGTGTTTTTCGTCGATAACGTTATCGTTCTCATCTCCAATGTATAGTATACGAAAAAATAAACATTGTTGCAATTTGACATTTTTTAGTATCTCGTACCGTTGAAACGTTATCGACGAAAAACGTGAAACATCCCCATTTTTGAGGGTGCGTTTCACACTGCAAAGCCGTTTTTCCGCCGATAAAAAAAAATACACGTCTCTTAGTTTTTGATACTCTTCCACATAAAAAAGTTTCAATAAAATCGGAGGAGGGCACCAAAGTGATGTTCTTTGTAAGCAACTTTTTTAATGAATTGGCATCATGCGCGTAGTACATTTTTTTTAAACCCAGGCTATTAAAGTCAGATGTTCGAGTTTGTTTCTATGAAATTTCTCCATAAGATCTTTTTTCATGAAGTTTCCTTAACATTTAAGATTAAGGAGAAGACTTTTCTAGATAAAACAAATAACCAAGAGTATTTTAAAAAAACCGGCTAAAAAAAGTTATCTTTCGTAGAAATGGCATGCGAAAAACCAAAAGCTGATGACCAAAAAATAATTTTTATCTCGAAAACCGTGGGACTTTTGCTAAACTAAAATTACAGCATGTAAGAGGACATGATCGGACCTATCGACAGTTGTAGGCTTATCCATTTATAACAGGACACCCTGTATATATATATATATATATATATATATATATTTATTTATTTGTTTATTTATTTATACATACATATCGACTCTTGTCAACTTCTCCATGCCCGTCTCGTTCTCCGATTATGCACACGCATTAGGTCAGCCTCCCGCGCATTTGTTTCTCAATTAATGAATACCGAAGTTGAGTGTGGATCTCGCGCGATTGGGACAAGAGAACTTTTGAACCGCGAATCGGTCCCGCCTAAGCGAGGAGCCACGTTTTTTTTCTTCATTCTTTCAAGTATGGAAAGAGGTCTTTGAAAACCAGGGTCCTTTTTTTCTACATAGGGCTATTGTGAAATAACATTCGGGTGTTATTCTTTTTTTTATGGTTATATACACTAAAAAAAATTCGTTCATCCAACCAAAATTCAGTTGGTTTAACAAAATGTATCTTTAAATACGTTCAACTTGATTTTTGATTGGCATAACAAACGTTTTGTTAATCTAACTGATAGTTTTAGTGGTGTGAACTGTAGCTTATTTAGCATGTTTGAGAAACTGTTGAAACAACAAAATTTCGAGACAACAAATGGCATTTTGCACATTCAACGATCTCTTTTTCCAGGTGTATTTTTTTGTAATTTGAGATATTTTTTTTACGAATACACATAGCCGAGTGAGTAAAAAATGTTTGATTTTAATATTATCCTTTGGGGAATATTTGTCTATTTTTTGTAATATAATAGAAATTATGTGGGAATGTTAATTTGTTGATAATTGATTCCAAGGTGTTCCTTGCGATCCGCGAATCGGTCCCGCCTAAGCGAGGAGCCACGTTTTTTAGGCATTTTTTCGAGTATCGAAAGAGCGTGTTGAAAATCGGGGACCATTTTTTTGACACATAGCTATTGTAAAATAATATTCGGGTGTTATTTTTTTTTGTCACTAGTTTTATATTTCTTGTAATTGAAGATAATTTTTTAAATCGAATATGCATAGTCAATTGAGAAAAAAATGTTTTATTTTAATAATATCATTTCGGAAATATTAGTATATTTTTCGTAATATAATACAAATGGTGTGAGTATATTAATTTTTTGAAAATTGTCAAGCTATTTTTTTCACGGACGGCTGTATTGTCTGGGGCCCTTTTGAATCATCGGTGAATTACAGTGGCGATTGATAAAAAATAAGTTACAGTAAATTATTGTACCCAACGATAAACTGGAATTAAAAAATTTGCGCAAATTTAGTAGATTTAGACATTTTTACATTTTCTCTGAAAGCCCGCGACTACGAAAATTCTTCTGCTAGTCAGATTTTTTCAAGTTTTTTCATTAATATTTTCTTCTAACATTCGTTCACCCTCTGTTTCTATTGTAGTTTCGGAATCTTTAGAATTTTGAAGCCGCGCAGAGCAGTTTATATAAGACATCTGGACTTATTAGTGTATAAATTATTGGATAAAAATGTGGCCAGCATGCCATCTCCGTAAAGCGCTGTATGAATTACACGAATTTTAGATTCGTAAATGTTCGTTAAAAGTTCGGTAACTTGACTTGAAACTTCATCCGTACACTAGGATGTATTTCCACTTCGTTGTAGACGAAAACCAGTTAATTGTTTGATACATTTTATTTTTTCTTTATTAGAAAAATATTAAAGCATTATAATTTAAAAAATCAATATCAATATTCATATTAATCTTAATACTATTAAATTATTAAAATATAAGTTGGACCTATTTGCCTCGATTTCCAGCCATTGTATAATTACTGCACTGATTTTGATTTTGATTTGAATAATTATCTCGTTTTTTCTATTGCCCTCAGGTAGTTGTTTTACTGTCTTCACGTCTCAATTACAATGATATGGGCAGCCAAAGGTCATCCGTATATTTTGCAAGTAAACATGAAACATCAATGCACACTGTCTCGAGTGAGCACCCGATAAAAATATTTTTCAAAAATTGTTCGTCCCCAACTTAAACGTCTCCCTCCTTCTTATCGAAAGAGAGAGAGAGAGAGAGAGAGAGAGAGAGAGAGAGAGAGAGAGAGAGAAATGAAATATATATAGCATGGATGCGAAATTTCCTCAGAAGCTTTGGAGATCCGTATAGATAATTATGTACGTGACGAAAAACATTTTTCATCCGCTGAGACTGCATCCGGTTGTCCCGGTTTTGTTTTTTTTTTCGCTCGCTACAACGCAACGAGTAATTTTCTCGCGAAATATGAATTTCACGAAAAGCGGACGCACGCGAGAAGCGCGCAACGTGTTGAGCAACATTGTATTTTTCCACTTGCCGAATCGCCGGCGTGAACGTCTGAGCGAGCAGTCTCTCTCTACTAGACAAGTCTCTAGCTTGCCCATTCTCTTTCTCTCTCTCTCTCTTTCTCTCTCTCTCTCTCTCTCTCTCTCTCTCTCTCGCTCTCTCTCTTCGTCCCGGTGCATATAGCTGTACATCAACGTCCCGGGGACTGACATTCGTTATTTGCAATAATCTCCGAAACCGGAGCTGCGTGGCGATTACGAATAAATCGTATTTTCGCGACGATGCTTTTTGGATATTTTTTTTTTTCACGCAAATGGAATTTCGTCACGTAGGAAGTAATTGACGTTTGATGGAAATTTGATATTCCCAAATATGTTTTTAATAATATTAGATATAAAATAAATTCAGTCGTATGTGACGTCAAACTACGACTTGAATTTCCGGTTGCAATTTATTTTTGTACGATCAATCTGTATTTGTTAATATTTAACTTTATTGGAGTGAACATATATACCAAAATTGAGCAATTATGGGCACAATCTCAGCACGTTCCAATTAATTAAATTAAATTAGAACTATAGAGTAGAGCTATTAAAGAGTACGCAGTGCTTTTAATTGTTTAATTTTTTTGTTTTGACAACACCACTTAATTGCTCAGTGGCATATGTCATGTTAAGGTGTTGGACAACAACTCGCTTCGTTAAGGTATTTATTTCCAATTTCATGACTAATGATAGATTTTCCATGTGTTTGATCTTATTTTTTTAACAATTTTAAACACGTTTTGTAAGGTTCGCGATTAATTTGCAGACAACGAATGTTTATTATACTTGGAATTTGTGATCCAAATTTTGTTTTCATTGAGAGGTTTTGTCGCCGTTTTGCTTGCTTACGAAAATTATAGTAACCGTAGACTTAAAACACGTATTTGGTGAGAGTACGCACCCAAAGAGTGCGCACTCTTGTCACTATTCCTTACCGCTACTCCGCTCTCATGCGCACTCTTAACTTCTATGAAAAATTCTCACTGCGTAGGATTTGCAACACAGCAGCCTAAGAGTGCGCACAGGACGACTTCTGAGTTTAAGCCTTTTTAAAATATTTTTCGAGATTGTTACTTAAGATTTATATTTAAAATAATGTTCCCAAATTACCAGAGCTTAATTTAAATAAGAAGTAGAGAGTGTATTATCACAATTGATTTTTCTAGAAATAAAAATGTATAAAGTGCGTACTCATTGGTTGCGTTACCCTATAGCGATCGATAGTGAAAACTCCGAAAATTTTCGCAACACAAATTACGCGGACGAAAAATCCAATAAAATCCGGGTCCTTTTTTCATTATGCATTTCCCTTTATATCTTACATTAAAGCAGTTAATTTATTTATTTATTAAGGGATTTATTTATTATTAAGGGATCTTCTCATTTAGACTCTAAAAAAGGCTATTTTCATTATTTTTTTGATACGTTTATATTATAGATATTGATATAAAAGGTGTTACACTTAATAAATACACTTTCGAAATACATTTTTTTTAAATTATTCATTTAAGTCACTATTTATAGACAAAAAATATCCTAAAAAAATTGTAGGTCTGCGCTGTTGATGAAATCTCGGAGATGGATCATCCGAAACAAAAAAATCAAACGGTTTTAGATTCAGTATGTTAATGGCTATAGCGCATATCGTACGATTTTTTATATATGCGAAAATAACAAAATTGACGTTTTCCGAAAAAACAAAATAACCTGTTTTTTTACCATTTTTGGCATAAAAATAGAAAACATCAAAATTTAAAAAATTTTAAAAACATTGTTCCGAGAAAAATGCGTTTAAAGTTTGTTTGGGTTACATAAATACATAACAAGATTTGTTTATGTTCCGAAAGTGTATTTATTAAGTGTAACAACTTTTATATCAATATCTATAATATAAACCTATCAAAAAATGAATGAAAAAAGCCTGTTTTAGCGTCTAAAGTGTATACCCCTTAAGTGTCAAAATTCTTCAACACGTCAACATTCCTCTTAGTCACGACAGAGGAATTCCACCCGATCGTCAAATTTGAAAAACGTCAACGATAACGATAATTGCAATCGTGACAAAAATATTCGAGGACCGTCGCGATATGGAGTTAAGAGCACAGTCGTGGGCGTGGTACGTGCGCATATTTGGGAGGGAATGAAAAAAAAAAAAATAATCGAATGGCCGACTGTATGAAAACGGCTCAATCTAGCCACAATTCCTGCGGCCAAGGCCCCCCCGGATTGAACGGAGTGGGGGACCGGTTTAGTGCTCACCGAATCGTCGCGGCTGTGTATATCTGTTTCTACTAGCTCGTTGAATGGTCGAAACCTCTCGTTCCCGCGTGCCTAGCTCGTGAAAAATGGCCGTGATCGACGATTTCTCTTTATCTCGAATGGCCGACCGGTCCGATTTTTCTACTGAATGCGATGAGCTCGTTTTTTTAAATCGAAATCCCGTAAATAATTGATCATTCAAGGGGGGGGGGGGGTACCTTTAGGCGAGGAAAGAATAGCAGATTTTCATTATTGTTTTTTAAAAGGAAAGATGTCTTCACCATTTTTCAGACGAAGGGTCCATTTTATTTCTAGTTTTGGCTGTTACGTGGTATTTTATCATTTTTATTAATCTTCAAAAATGGCGGAGGTATGGCACGGTCTTCTAAAAGGGTTTCGGCGAATGTTGTCAGACGGCGTGACACGTAGCGTCGGCGGGATTAATCCGAAAAAGAGCCAACGAAGATTTTTCTTTCATTAACACTCATACCCAGAATATGAACCAAGAAAAAGTGATAAATGTTGAAAATCGATGTAATGGTACGCTTTGAAACAAAAAGATTGAATTTTCGGAATAAAGTGGCTAGATTTTACGATAAAAGGTCTTTTTTAAATTTTCAAATAATTTAGGGTCATGTTTTAGAGGAGAAGGTTATATTTTGAAGACGCGAAGCAACAAGATATCTAGATTCATACCAAATTTCATCAGAAACCGTCAATTAGCTTTTTAGGTACACGTCACGTCAGTTTTGAAAATTCAGTTTAGAAGACCGAGCCATACCTCCGCCATTTCTGAAGATTCATAAATAAAAAATATCATGTAACAGCCAAAAGTAGTAATAATACATACGATAATTTTCAAAAATGGTAAAAAAATATTTCGTTTGAAAAAAGATCATGAAAATCAGCAAATTTTTTTCTCGCCTAAACATATCCACCCCCTTAATAATTAGGCCTTCGGAACATCACGTTGTATATGAAACCTTATATTTTCGCCATGTGCATCCCGCAATGCATTCACCTTATTCTTGTAACCCTTTGCATTATAAATCTGAATTAAACAAGAAAAATGCCATTTGTCAAGTGCATTCGAATAAAATTCGAATGCACTTGAATGTCGCCGTAATCGTAAAATAATTAATTGCAAAAAAATTGTTTTTCAAATGAACACGACCCTGCCATACTTTCGACCCTTTTCAGATGAGTTTTCAGGTCAACTATCCATACCTATCGCTATTATTAAAATACCGATGTGACAAGCAACAGATTAATTCACAAACTTACGAAAATAATTAACTAATGCATTAAATATTATAATTACCAGCACAGAATGCTACTCCAATGGATTTTTCGACATTCGCTCGGCCCCTTTTTTTCCACGTGCTGACCCTTCCGAATATTCATTCAACGAGACGAACAACACGGCGAGTTCTCCGAATGATATTTTGCACATTTTCAATCGTTGGAGCGTATTTTTCGCACTTTTGTGCCGCTCCCTCTCGCATGATCAGCATTGTAATGGGAATTCCGGAATCTTTCGAGGGCATCGGGAATTCGTTGTTCTTTCGGCTAATAGGCTTTGCGGAAATTCTTTGAATTTACGTTCAGGACGATGGTGGATATTAAAGCGTCACTACTCACTGACGACGAACAATCATTGCGCGTTTTCAATTTAGCGTTTCGGCAACTGTTGAATGTTCGAAATCGTCCATGCCGGTAGGTATCGTGAATATTACTGTTCTCTCTCTCTCTCTCTCTCTCTCTCTCTCTCTCTCGCCCCATCCCTCTCCCATTGCATGATGTCGAAATGACGACAGACCGAAATAACATCGGTCGGTGTGTACGAGAACCAATTGATGGATGAACAATGTCGAGTCTGTGAACCGTTCGCGGTGCAGTTCTCTCTCTCTCTCTCTCTCCCTCTCTCCCTCTCTCCCTCTCATTCTCTCTCTCTCCGACGAAATTTACATTGGGTGCAGAATTCAGCAACGCAACAGCGCGTTGTGATCATCGTCCGTGAAGCGGCCTGTATAATAGGACGGGGGAGCCCGCGGTTGCGTCGAACCATTGAAACTCACCGAGCCAAGGGTGATGAGAGGCACGAAAGTGGTAAAGGAGCAAAAGAAAGTATTTCTGTCTGTATGAGAGAGAGAGAGAGAGAGAGAGAGAGAGAGAGAGAACTACTGCCCGTATTTTTCGGGTGACCGTGGCCGTGCCTCCGCCCCATGTTTTACTCTCATTTTCGTCCCACTCTCTGAGGCGGTGCACCAAACTTCATGGCTCCGTAAAAGAGCAAGAGTCTGTGCTCCCTCTCAAATATATATATATATATATACATACATACACATATCCGTGTATACGATCGTGTGGTTTGATCGTGTTGGTCAATGGCAGCGGCAACTGCAAAAACCGGTACAGTCCGTTCGAGAAATATCATCCGCTTTAACCATTTATTGAAACGAGGCATTGCAGAATTGATTTTAAAAAAATGTAAATAACATTATTTCAGACCTTTACAAAAATTGACTTGCTCATTCTTATCAAAAAAGTACTATTTTCAGGGCTACTTGACCGTGAAGACAAATGAAAAAAATCGTTTAACGGCGTGTCGCGTCGCGCAAAAGGGCCTTAAAGTTCGTTAGGCGCGACAGCTATTAAAATATCCGATGAAAGTTTAATTGCTCCGAAAAACTACGCTCTTTCTTGCTCATTAAATAACCCTATTTTGCGAGCTCCAATAATTATTAATATTTCGCACGATATGGTGCAAAATGGCATCGGAAATATGGCGCAAGGAGCCTAATCGAATTCAAAACCTGTTTTTATTTTAAAGCGAAACTAATTATGTTAAATTAACAGCTATAATGTCGGTGGTAAGTCCTGGCCGTGGGTATGCAAGAAAATGACAATATAAAGGCTCACAACCGATACAAAAACACTTTAAAAAAAAACAACGAACCAACAATATTTAGCGTATAATCAATGTCGTTGTGAGAAACATTGGCTTAATGAACTGGTGAACTTTTTCTTGTAAAAGTTTGCAGCTTCGAACACAATGGCTGTATAGAACTCGGAGAGACTCGCCTCGTTGGTACTCGTGGCAAGTACATGCCGAAGGGAGCGCATGGCTCACGAGCTCTCAGACAGAAAAGTTACTCTTCCGTGAGTAACTCATATAAATGTTTATATATATATATATACATACATATATATATATATATATATGTATATGTATATATATAAACATTTATATGAGTTACTATTTATTCTACTATTTATTCATAACAGGACACCCTATATACATATATATATATATATATATATATATATATATATATGTATATATGTATATATATGTATATAGGGTGTCCGGTTATGAATAAATAGACCTGCAACCGTCGATAGGTCAAATCATGTCCTACTATGTGTTGGAATTTCAGTTTAGTAAATGTCCCATGGTTTTCGAGATTTTGGGCTTTAAGTTATTTAAACAAAAATCATCTGCTTTCGGTTTTTCGCATGCCATTTCTACAAATCATATGAATCGACAATAACTAAGCAACTTTTCAAAGTAATTGGCACGATATGCGTAGTACATTTTTTTTTTACACCGCAGGCTATCAATGTCAGACGTTCGAATTGGTTTGTACGAAAATTCTTCATAAGATCTTTTTTTTCATAAAGTTTCCGTAACATTTAAGGTTAAAATGAAGACTGTTCTAGATAAAACAAATAACCAAGAGTATTCTTTTTAACCAGGTCAAAAAAAGTTATCATTTGTAGAAATCGCATGCGAAAAACCAAAAGCTGATGACCAAAAAGATGATTTTTATGTCGAAAACCGTGGGACTTTTACTAAACTGAAATTCCAGCATATAGTAGGACATGATCTGACTTATCAACAGTTGCAGGATTATCCATTCATAACAGGACACCCTGTGTATATATATATATATACGCTAAACCGCTAAACCTCCGCCCACGCTTGCCTTACCCAATATATATATATATATATATATATATATATGTATACATATATACATATATATATGTATATGTATATGTATACATACATACATATATATATATATATATATATATATATATATATATATATATATATATATTGGGTAAGGCAAGCGTGGGCGGAGGTTTAGCGGAGCCTGCAGAGACCTCTGCCGAAGAGTGAGACCAGACGCGGTACGACGAAGAGGGTGTGAGAAGGGGGTCAGTGGAGCCGGCCGGTTTATATTCGGCACCGTGATTCGAGTTAACCCGGGTCAGGGTGTGCCCCATTGAACCAGCGAGTCGAGAGAACGAAAAAGAAAGCAATAAGATGCGAGCGGAATGAAAGAGGCTGTGCGTGAAAGAGGACGGTAGAAAAAAATTATAAAAAAACACGCTACCATATATGTATATGGGTACAAGAGTATAGACTGAAAAGTTTTGTATCTAATCGAAAAGGAGCAAAATTTCGGCACTCAAATCTCAATACTTTTCCGAAAGACGGCAGTAAAATAAAGACAATGAGCCAAGTCCTGTGTTGATCGCTTTCTCGATGTTTTTTTTCTTCTCAAAACGCTAATTAATCTCGCTGACTCGAAAAGGACCGCTGCTACGGCTATTTGAAATTGCAGGACTTTGACGATTTTGAAGCGTTGACTAAATGGGTCGGAATATTTTTTTTGGTACTGTTACACCTTTTCAAGAGTATTGTTCGGTGGGAAATTTTCTCCTGATTACAAATGTCACGGAGATTTCGTCGAAAACTCGAAATTAGAGTGGCTGAAGGCGAAAAACGTGTTTCCATACACATTCGAGGTTTTAAAAATAAAAATTGAGGTTTTTGGGGGAAATGAATGATAAATTATTGTTCAGGGGATGAAAATACATCGATATGGAGATGGAACAAGAATATCGAAAATGTGACATTTTTCCTATTTTGGCAAAAAAATAAGTTTCTTCACTCAATCGCCGCTCATTCTCTTTCTTTTGCGATTTGAAGGTCCGCTCAGTACATATTCTCTTTGTATTAGTTTTCTCTAAAAAATACCGTTTGATTCATGAAGTTCCGATGATTTTGCGATTTTTGGCAGGATTTCAAAGTCGAACCCTTGTTTTTCGAGAATTTTTCCATCCCTTTACCCTCTTTGTCGACCATTTTTCAAACCCACTTTCTGGGAAAAGTAATTGAGATATCGGGATGAATCTACCGGCATTATCTAAGTCTGCCTAAATCCTTTCCGGAACCCTACCGATAAATTTATGTTCCTCAAATAGAACCGATGCTACGCCTGTTCGAAGTTTCGCAATTTTGGCGATTCTGGAAAGTGGCCAAAAGAGTCGGACAAATTTTTATCGAATTTTAAATCATTTCAAAGGTCTCTGCAACGGTACATTTTCTGCCAATTTCGAATATCGCCGAGTTTTCGTCGAAAACTGAAAATTAAGCGGGAAAACGCGAAAAACCTGGCCAGATACGTTTTCAACTATTTCACATAGAAATAAGGGGTTCAAAGGTTCAGGGGGTAAAGATACATCGAAATGGACCTGTAGAAAAAATATTTGGAATCCATTTTTTCCCATCTCGGCCTAAAATAAGTAGCTTCACGGAATCATCGACCATTTCTTTCCTGTTCGGATTTTCAACTCCACTCTGTGCTCATTCTCTTCGTCATCGTTTTCTCTATAAAATCCCGTTCCGTTTATTGAGCCTTGCTCATTTTTAGATTTTTGGCAGAATTTCAAAGTCGGACCACCGATTTCGCCGCAATTTTTCCATCCCTTTTGCCTCTTTTTCGCTCATTTTTCGAGTGGAATTTCTGGGGAATGTAATAGAAATATCGGCACGAATCAAGCGGCATTTTTTAAGTCTACCAAAATCCTTTTTGGAGACTCCCAATTGAGTCTGCAAAACTCAAATAAGACTGGTGCTACGGCTGTTTGAAATTTTTGGCTTTTGGCGATTTAACAAAACTGACAAAAATGGTGGAAACATTTTGTTTTAACCTTCTACACCATTTCGAGCATCTATCCGATGGGAAATTTTTCGCCGATCGCGAATATCACAGACTTTTTTCCGAAAGCTTAGAATTCTGGCGGCTAAATAAAAAAAAGTGTCTCCAGATAGTCGACGATTTTCAATTAAAATTGAGGGTTTTGAGGAAAATTAATAAGTAACTCATATTCGGAGGGTAAAGTACATCGATGTGAGCTGATAAAAAAATCCAAATTTTTATCCGCACCTCGGCTAAAAAAGTGTCTTTACTAAATCGCCGCTCACTTCTTTTTCGTTTCGATTAAAAATTCCGCTCCCCGCGCATTCTCTTCGTCATCATATTTCCCAAGTAATGCCGTTCGATCCACGACGCTCCGATTCATTTTCGATTTTACGCAGAATTTCTAAGACCGCCCATTATCGCGAATTTTTCCATACCCCAGGTAGAAATTGTGTTTGGAATCCTATAGGATTCCCCTACTTCTCCCTACTCCCTGATAGGGATCCAACGGGACACCCCATTGGATCCCTATCAGGAAACGTCACGCTCGTACATTGGATTCCAAGAGGGACTCCCCATCGGGATCCAAAAGGGATTCCCATCGGGATCCAAAAGGGATTCCCATCGGGATCCAGTAGGGATTCCTATCGGGATTCCATAGGGATTCCATAGGGATTCCCTATTAGGATCCAATAGGGATTTCCCATCGGAATCCAATGTAAGAATCTTAAAGCTTCCCCACAGTATTGAACGGAATCCGATACGATGCTTGATCGATCATATCGCATTCTGTAAGCCCAAAATGCTACAAAAAATAAAAGCATCGATACACTAAAGAGATCAATTTATTGTTTACAAAGGAGTACATATCGAATACCACAATATACTTATTTTGTTTTTTTTTTTATTGTTTACCCATACTGAATATTTATAGTGCTTTGTATAGTATTCTTCGAATACTTATATCTTATATCTATATCTTCGAGTACTTTTTATACTTTATGAACTTTTTAAAAATACTTTAAATACTTCTTATGCTGTAACGTAGTTTTTATACACTTTTTATACTATTATTAAGCACAAATACTTGTGCAGTTATGGGCGGGATATTCTTTGAATACTTTTCATATTATATAAAATTTAAACACTTTAATAAGGTTGATGCTTGCATCATTGGAATGTAACAAACATTAATGCGTGTTTGGAGTAAATAAATTTTACGATCGCGATTGCGCAGTAACTCGATCGTCGCGCGCTTTTCAACGACGACACGAATATATATGTACCCTGCGCCGCTTATGTTCTATCGCCCAACGTCTTTCTTTTGTCGGAAGCGATTTTCTGAATCCTTATTGGATCCCGATAGGGAATTCCTATTGGCTCCCGACAAGGAATCCCTGTTAGATCCCGATGGGGAATCCCTATTGGATCCCGATGAAAAATCCACCGGGTCGGGTGGAAATTGACGTTACGGGCTACAAACTTAAGCGAATGTGTAATAGATATCATGTTTATAAAAATATGATTTCATACTTACATTTAATTTTCTTTTAAAACCTCATTTAAGCCGCTCTTAAAAAAACTCCACACCCACAGCGATAAACCGCAGACGCAATCGTAACCAGATTGCCGTCACGTCCAAAACAAATTTTTATGCGCACAAGTATTAAAAATTCAAAAAGTGTGCATATTAAAATTTATAACAAGCTTTTTTATTCGTATAAAAAATGCTAGCCCATAACAAACTATAAATATACAATATGGGTAAGCACTAAAGTAAAGAAGTTACTAAAGAATATAATTATATATTGTATTATTCGATATCCTAACAAATTCCTAGAAACACGTTGGTGCATCTTGAAACTCCTAAGCAAATCTGTGCACGGGACCATCAAAGAATAATTTTTTACAGAGCGTCGCGAAATCCTATTTTATATAATTTCTAGTAAAAAATTCTCAAACCACGTTAATCTGGAAACAGCCCAGGATCCATTTGGATTCCAATGTGGTCTCCCTACCTGGGGTGTCCATATCAAATCCCCATAAGGATCTGGTAGAACCTGGGGAATCCCCAACAAATCTATTTGGATTCCAGTGTGGACTCCTTACTTGGGGCGTCCCTATCAAATCCCCATAGGGATCTGGTAGGATCTGGGGAGTCCCCAAAACATTTCTGCATGGGACGTGCAAATTTACATTTTTAATCGCCATTAAAGATCCTAAGAAATATACCAGCAATTTTCGTATTTTGAATCCGCAGAAAAGAAATTGTGCGATTTCGAGAAAAGTGAATTTACATCGCATTCCAACGATGCAAAACTTCACCATCGTGGGATACGCCGTGGCAAAAATTTATTCGCAGTATCGGGAGGCCGACGTAAAAAAATCCCGCTTTTTTTCGTGGTTCGCGATCGTCCTCGAGTTCCAGACGCGATAAACAATTTTACGCTTGTGCACTTGGCCGTGGGCGTCCGCGGTCGATTCTCATACGCGGCTTCCACGTGTCTGCGTGTATATGCACCCTCACGCATATATACGTCAATCCGAGACGGAGGAAGGCCGCGCTACTCGAAATTCAAACTTGGAGTTCTCGTGTTACTTTTTCGCGCAGTGACTCGCGCAGGCTGGGACAGTCGTCAAGCCATTAATATACTTTGGTGCGAACGTGACTCATCCTTGTTTTTTCCAACCAGAAATTTTATTTTTTTTAATAAGAGAAAAAGAAAAATGTTTGAATTAAGGTATGGTTCTAAGCTCCCCCCCTCCCTTCGAGCTGAAATTTTGCACAAACCTTCCTTTTAATATTTTAAGACAACCCCTAGAGAGATTTTTGTCGACGCGCAACAGGTTTTGCTTTTGGGTTTGGGTTCATTTGGATTTGTTTGCATTTGGGTTTGTTTGGACAAAACGGAGAGCGCGGTAACGTATGCAGGTACGAACGGAGACGTAACAGATATCGATATAGTCGGCGCGCGTTAAAAGAAAAACTTTGATTTCAATATCTCGAAAATTATTGCGACCCGCCAAAAATCCCTTTGGGATTTGCCTTACAGTATTAAAAGGAAGATTGGTGGAAAATTTCGGCTCGATCGGAGAGCAGGGGTTTTCGGAACCTTATCCTAAATTTCACTGTTCACAGAGCGACCAATCGAGTGCGCATATACTTACACGCACACACATATTTATATTAGGTGAAGAAAAAAAATCGTGGCTTTTTTACCAAGCCATCGATTCGGAAAAACGCCACGATTTTTTTCCTCCACCTAATATATATATATATATATACAGGGTGTCCCAGAACTCAACGTCAAGCCGAAACGGGGTGACAGGATTGTTTGTAACCATCATGAGAAAAATCAGAAAAAAAATCTGTCCCATGCAGTTTGAAAATTATGGGCATTTAAGAAAAACCTAGAAATTTGGTCAAACTGTAACCATTTTTCGGTTATTGTGAAACAAACCCAAACAAACCCAAGTTTTCTAGAATTAAGACTATTTGTTAAACTATGAATTTAAAATTTTCAAAATTTGTCTACTTTGAAAGGCCCTACTTTATTTTTTTTCTGCTTTATTTTTTTTCTGATTTTTCTCATGATGGTTACAATCAATCCTGTCACCCCGTTTCGGCTTGACTTTGAGTTCTGGGACACCCTGTATATATATATATATACACTACCGGCCAAAAGTGTTCGGACGCTTCAGATAATTGCAAAACCATCGATCACTTTGGACGATTGCAAAATTATATTAGAATAATATTTATAATTCATTATATAGAGCTACATAGTATTTTCGTAAAATAATAAATTAAATGAACGATATCATTCTAACATTATTTTCCAATTATCCAGTGATCGAACGTTTTGAAATGATCTGAAGTGTTCGGAAACTTTTGATCGGGAGTGTATATACATACGGGGTAATATTTGCTATATACAACAAATATAACAAATATTGCGCGGACATTTTGCGATCGAGAAAAATATGATATCCAATGGATTTTCATGTCTTCTGCGATAAAAAAAATGCAGCATATTCTTGTGATGAGCGGTACTTGAAAGAAAAATTGAGCATTCAGAGAAAAAATCCACTTTGAGTTCAGCAGTATGAAGATAATTAAATTCCGAACACGCAAAAACCCTGAAGAACTTCTTTTCAATGGAATTCAATTCCATTTATCCACTGTAGAATGGATCTTTGATCATTTTTTTCTCGATGGCAGGATGTATAGAAAAGTTTTTCCGGAGCGTTTCGCATTCGTAATTTAATTATCCTTATTCTGCTGTACTCAAAATGGAGTTTTGATTTTTCTTCAGAATGCTCAAGTTTTTCTCGCTAGACCGTTTTTCTCGAAAATATCAAATCACAAAAATACGCTATATATTTGTTTCGAAAAGGACGTGAAAATTTATTAAAAATGCTTTCATTCTGGGTCGCAAAATCTCCGCGCGAGACCTGTAAAAACACATGGCCACCATATAATTGTCACGCTGTAGATATATATATATATATATATATATAGAGAGAGAGAGAGAGAGAGAGAGAGAAAGAGAGAGAGAGAGATCGAACCTGTTCATATATATATATATATATATATATATATATATATATTTATATATATTAGGGATCGAACCGGGCCAGAGAGGACAAGCCGTTGTTCACGGCAACTTGCACTTTCGCTTGCAGTTTAGCCTCTCGGTAGTTTAAAGCAGCTGCCAAATTTCCCTCTCGGTTTCTGCGAGAGCGAGAGTGACCCATCGAGCCGAGCGCCCGTTCACACAGAGTGTGTTCTACATGCAGTGGGACAGTGTGCGGAGTTTACGAATCGGTACGGTGTGGCGCCGAAGAAGAGTGAAGGAGGAAGGGGTACCCCAACGGAACGGAGGGGTGGGCAACGAGAAACTTTGACTGAGTCTCCTTGCACTCTGTGCAATATGCAGTGCATACGCGGTCTCTCTCTTTCTCTCTCTTTCTCTCTCTCCCTCCCTCTCTCTCTCTGGTTCTCTCGTTACCCCTTTTATTTCGCACACGTTACGATCGATGCTTTCGCGTGTGCCGTGTGCGCCGAAATTCAAGGGGTCGACGGGAGATCGACGGGACTCGAGGCTATTCGATATGTGCATGAAAGAATTACCCGCGTATGCTCGGCTACACGTACTCGTATATTTATGAACTCTCGAGGAACACGGAATTACAATGATCAAACCGCTTCAGCCCCATGTAACTACATTATTTATGGACACAACCACAATTATTTTGGATATCGAGGTCGTGAGATCGAAATCGTTTATCGAAAGATCTATCGAACTCGCGAGCTGGATTAGCCAGGCTAGGCGGCGCCTATCGCCATGTCGAATTATACCTCTCCGATTGGGCAACGCGTTATATTCTGGACAGAAGTGCGTGGGGAAAGCTCATTGGTGGGAATTTATTTGCTTTTTTTTTGGCATGAGAAATATCGCACGGTAAATTAACTGTTTTGGGGGATCAATGAACAATTTGGGCAGTACATTTTTTTGGAATTTAGGGAGAGTATACACCTCTCAAAAATAACTCAGGAGGGAGAGAGACAATGATAGTTTAATATATAGGGTATTGACAAAAATAGTAAAAAATAACCAATAGCAAAATAAAGTGTAAGCGAAAACGTGAGATGGTACAGTTAAAAAGCTATGAAGTACACGAAATAACGTGGCAAAATTTCGGGTGAAGACAAAATATAACGAACAATAATTAAATTAAGTATATAAGAAAGAGGCATAACATAGTATAAAGAAAAACTATATGAAACAAAACAAAAGCAGCATGGCAAATCAAGGGAGATAAGCTATATGAGGCAAAATATAAAACGAAAATAACAAAGTAAAAAGAAGAACAAGGCAGGGTAGCTATATAAAGCAAAAACCAAAAACGCAATGGGGCTTTATAAATTAACGCAAGAAGCTTTATAAATTAAAAAAAAAAACCAAAAATGCAACTATAGCAAGAGAGATTTGATTAGAGAGAAAGAGGGGGGAGGCAGAGAGAGAGAGAGAGATTGATAGTTTGATAGTTTGATATATGACTTGGCCTCAAGGCCTCAATACACATAAAGTATTGACAAAAATAGTAAAAAATAACCAAAGTGTAAACAAAAACACAACATGGTGTGGCGAAAAAGCTATAAAATACAAGAAATGACGTAGCAAAATGTAGGGTGAAGATAAAATATAAAATAAACAATAGCTAAATAAAGCATATAAAAAAAGAGGCATAATATAGTATAAAGAAATTCTCTGTAGAACGAAAGAAAAACAAGAACAAGGCAGAGTAGCTATATAAAGCAAAAACCAAAAATGCAATGAGGGGAGCTTTATAAAAAAAAACTAAAAATGCAACTACACTGAGAGAGAGGGAGAGAGAGAGAGAGAGAGAGAGAGAGAGAGAGAGAGAGAGAGAGAGAGAGAGAGAGAGAGAGAATGAGAGAGAGAGAGAGAAAGAGAAAGAGAGAGAGAGAGATTGATTGATTGATTGATTGATAGTTTAATATATGACTTGGCCTCAACCCAGAAGGTATTGACAAAAATAGTAAAAAAAAAAATAACCAAAGTGTAAACAAAACACACCATGGTGTGGCGAAAAAGCTATAAAATACGAGAAATGACGTAGTAAAATATATGGTGAAGATAAAATATAAAATAAACAATAGCTAAATAAAGCACATACGACAGAGGCATAACATAGTATAAAGAAATGCTCTATAGAACGCAACAAAAACAAGAACAAGACAGAGTAGCTATATAAAGCAAAAACCAAAAATGCAATGAGGGAAGCTTTATAAAAAAAAACTAAAAATGGAACTACAGCGAGAGAGAGGGAGAGAGAGAGAGAGAGAGAGAGAGAGAGAGAGAGAGAGAGAGAGAGAGAGAGAGAGATTGATTGATTGATTGATTGATTGATAGTTTAATATATGACTTGGCCTCAACCCATAAGGTATTGACAAAAATAGTAAAAAAAATAACCAAAGTGTAAAAAAACACACCATGGTGTGACGAAAAAGCTATAAAATACAAGAAATGACGTAGTCAAATATAGGGTGAAGATAAAATATAAAATAAACAATAGCTAAATAAAGCACATACAACAGAGGCATAACATAGTATAAAGAAATGCTCTGTAGAACGCAACAAAAACAAGAACAAGGCAGAGTAGCTATATAAAGCAAAAACCAAAAATGCAATGAGGGAAGCTTTATAAAAAAAAAAACTAAAAATGCAACTACAGTGAGAGAGAGGGAGAGAGAGAGGGAGAGAGAGAGAGGGAGAGAGAGAGAGAGAGAGAGAGAGAGAGAGAGAGAGAGAGAGAGAGAGAGGATACTGAAAGAGTCTAGGCAGTCGCGGGTTCTCTAGCGTGCAACAAGTAGTAACGGAGCCCAAAGAGCAGACACTCGTCGGACGAACGCTCGATCCATGGAAGCCCGCAAGCTCCGCACACCGACGCAACCCGATGCGACAGCTACCGACGACTACCACAGGAACTACTACTACTCCTAGGTATTGTGCCACGCAAGGTGGAAGCGTGCCGGGCATTAGTAGTGCACAAGTGTGTACCACTACAGTGAGTATCGTGTCCACGTGTGCGCTCTCGAGACGCGCACTATGACACGGCAAGCAAATATATGTATACGTATGTACCGCAGGTACACAAAAGTACAGGGTGCAGCAAAAACGCTAGGACGACCAATCAGTAGGACGCGAGTGATAAAATAGAAATTGAACCAACAATTGTTAGGACTCGACTGATAGAAGAGAAATTCAACATACAATTGCTAGGACTCGACTGAGAGAAAAGAAATCAAATATACAATGAGCGTGTTCAAATTGCACATGGCGGTTTTCCGTCATTTGTTTTAGCAATTTGTGATTTTCGGGAAAAATTGACGGGTTGGAAAAGACGGGAGAAGGGAAATAATGCCTCTAGGTTGTTTGATCTTCGTATGTAGATGACAAGCAACATCACCTAAGAGTCCGCCTTCGATTGCATGAGAAGTGATAAAGCATTGGAAACTATGAGATACGTATTCTTTTTCTAACGGCGGAAAAACGGCTTCAAAGGGGAAACCACCCCTTAAAGAAAGGCCACTTGATTTTTTTTTTTTCATTATTTCTGTAGTGGATTTTTCATGACTTTGCATTTGGAGAATTTCGGTTTTAGTTTTATTCAGATCGATGGACTGCTTGCGGGTGAAACTGGAAAATCACCCCTCGACACGCCTCTCTTTAAGGAGTGTCTCATAATTCTCAATACCGTATCGCATAAATAAGTTTCAACAAAAAAGGGGGAATTTTTGTTGAAACTTATTTATGTGATAAAGTATTGAGAATTATTAGACACGTATTTTTTTTTATCTGTGGAAAAACGGTTCCAAGAGGGAAAACCAACATTTTTCTAATGTAAAGCGATGAAAAATTCACTACAGAAAAATTGAACAAAAATATATGTATATTTAGGATTGACACGCCTTTCTTTAAGGGGTCGTTTCCCCCCTTAAAAACGTTTTTTCCGCCGATAAATAAAAAGATGCATGTGATATTTTTCAATGCATTATCACATCTATGATGTTCAAAAAGTCGAAGGCGAGCACTCGAGTGACGTTTCTCGTGAGTGTACGCATTGGATAATCGCGGTACAGAGCGTATAATTATTGAGTAGCCAGTTTTTACTTCGGTCGCGGTCACTAATTCCTATTGAAAACTTGTATTCTCGTTTGAAAATTAGTGTCAGGGATTTCCACGAGATCGTCCTTTCCATTCTAAAGTCCCCGATAGCCTCTCGTCCAGCCTAGCTGGGAACAAAGTCTGATATTCGCAACTTTTTCACCTCGAGAATCTGTCCAACATTTTTCACAAATACCCTGACATTTTGTCGCACAAACAAAGAAAGAGTAAAAAAAAATATCCTTTTTTTTCGTGAGCAATGTATCGACACATTGATACTTCTAGTCTTACCTCTAGTCTGCTCGGCAAAAGCGACGCTTTTCATACTTTCCTCATTCAACTTACGGCTAAAGTTTTCTTCACCTTCTATTTGTCGTACCACATTGCGTTTTTTTTTCCACCCCGGATGAAATGCTTTTCGTTACGTTGGGGGATCTGAAATCGCCTGTATGCCGAGTACCACTCTTTCTCGTGTGTACATAGCTTGGAGACTGCCTAGAAGCAGCACGTGCTCTGCACAGAGTGCCAAGATAGAGTCTCTCGGTCTGAATAGAGAAGCAACGTATCCTGAACTCGTGTCTCCGGGATCTCTCGCTCTCTCTCTCTCTCCTTCTCATGATCCCCCTCCCGTTACTCTCGTCATTCACAATGTACAAACTGCAAATATATCATGTGCACATAGCACTCGTTATGCAAGTAGAGTTGTATGTGTATGTGTATATATATATATATATATATATACACACACACACATATATATGAACGGAACACATAATAGGTGTGTATAGGTGTGTGTGTGTGTGGATGTGTCTGCAATACGTAAGAAAGAGGAGGTAAAGAACGACCGGTGCAGTACACAGCAGCTTTGCAGCTGTTTCCGCGAGGAAACAGTGCTTCGGAAATGTGCTGCGTGTGTCCACGATATATATTATATGGATATATATATATATATATAATATAATATAATATATATAAATATATATATATATATATAAATATATATATTAGACTGATTCAAAAAAAAAAAAAAAAAATTATTTTTTTTTCCTTCTGGATTCTCGTGCTATTGTTGGGCACTAACAAAAGAAAATTTCTCTAAAAAAATGGGCGCGGTCACTGAATTTTTAGAGGTGGCTATCTCAACTTTTTTGTATTTGAATTTTTTTTAACGAACGTATTGCATTTAAGCATAGTCATGGCTTCGGATTACGGATAAAAATCGGAAAAGTTTTGAGTTTGTTCTTTTACAAACATAACAGAGAAAAACTGACCATACGTCGAAGTGCACACGAAACGAAGAAAGAAGTTTTCGAACAATGGAAATGTGCTGAAATTCCAACGCGTCGATTGAATAACGCAATCTCGAAATCAATAAAACTCCATCTAGTCTTGAAAAAACTTAAAAAAATCGGGTTAAAAAGAATTTGCCGTCACAAATATCGAAGGAGCGTAAATTTAAGAGAGATTTGGACAAACTGTTCAACGTTGCACATTTTCGTTCTGCCCAAACTGTTAACGAACTTGAGAATGGCTGGGAAGAAATGTAAATGAGTTTGAAGATAATATAAGCGTAGCATTTTGAAAATGTAAATATACGATTTATGAATAAAAGCTTATAATTTAATTTTTCGTAAAAAGTGCGAAATGTTAATGCGTATAAATAAATCTACATGAATAACGAGAGTAGTATAGACGCCATTATTGATCTACCTGGATTTGAATTGTGAATATTGCAATCTTTTCAAATTGTTAGAGTTTATTTTTGTTACGAAAAAGCTGCTGGATGTGATTTTTATCCGTAATCCGAAGCCATGACTATGCTTAAATGCAATACGTTAGTAAAAAAAAATTCAAATACAAAAAAGTCGAGATAGCCACCTCTAAAAATTGAGTGACCGCGCCCATCTTTTTAGAGAAATTTTGTTTTATCAGTGCCCAACAATAGCACGAGAATCCAGAAGGAAAAAAAATATTTTTTTTTTTGTGTATCAGTCTAATATATATATATATATATATATATATATATATATATAGGAGCTTATTACACATATACATGTATAAATATGTGTGTGTCTATATATTTTTTTATAAATATGTGCAATAAGTGTAAGTAGTGTATTAAAAGATAACAAATTCTTGGATTAGTAGGATCTCTATGTGCTGAAGATTTTTGCAAAATTCCTTTCTATGACTCACAAATTTGAAATACATTATCGCCACACACACACACACACACACACACACACACACACACACACACACACACACACACACACACACACACACACACACACACACACACACACACACACACACACACACACACACACTTGAGAATAAAGGACATATTTCGGCCGGGAGAATTTTGTGGCGGCACGTTATTTAAAATTGCATACTCTTGGATTAGTGGGATATCAAGATGAAGGCGATTTTTTTAAAATGTACTTCAAAATAGTGCTTGATCGAAGGGAATTTAAAAAAAATCTTCTTCATGTAGATATCCCACTAGTCCAAGATTTTTTTTTTCATTTAAGATACAACTTAAACTTATTTGAATTTAGGATGAAACCAGTCGATCGTTATAAGATGATTAGTTATTGAAAAGGTCGAGAAATTTTCGCACCCGAGAGTAGGTTCCTACAATATCATAGAAATTCTTATCACAGAGTTTACCGTAACTTTTTATCGAGCATCATCAACGACTCGTTACATAAATATGTTGAAAAACTTTCAAGGAAGTTCCATCATCGAAATCCCAATGACTGATTGATATTCGAGATAAAATTTGTGATTTTGGGACGTGAATTATTTCGGCTCGGGATTTTTGATTATTCGTTTTTATTGGTAAGGCAAAAACATTGTCTTTTCGCAAGTCTCGATTTTGATGCGGGTCGAAATTTAGCCAGTTATAATTTCAGCATAGCCTCGGTATTTGCCTGCGTTACCTTGAGTCGAACGTGTTTCACTCAACATTTCGTTGCAAATATATGTATAGCGCGCCACAGTGATAAGATAGAGGCGATGATAAACAGTTTTTTTTTGTGTTTCGTTCATGCGATAAAAACGAATTATTGTGCCGCTTTCCGAGTTGTAGAGAGAAACTTAGAGACACATCAATTATCTTTTCAGCATACTCTGCGACTCTCATCCTTGGGCTTTATTATGGCTGATCGTTTTTTCTTTGTTTTTCGTTTAAAAGTAACAATTTCTCATTACCAAAGGGAACAATGACGAGCGCGTCACGTGTGTGTGCATAAATTCGCTACTGACGTTTAAAAGGCACGCGGCGAAAATTCCACGAGTCGCGAGCAACAAGTAGTCTCGGCCAGGAGTCGAAGTTTTCTTGTCCTTTTTCGGGAAATCTCACTACCGAGCGGAGGCAATCGTTGAAAGTGCTAAATTGTGCACAAAATGTGGCATGCAAAAGGTGAAAAAAAAAAAGATAACCTTCCCACGAATATCACGCTCTCATGCTCGAATCCACCAATATTTCCTCCCACTCTCCACGCAATCTTGACAATTTACGTCACGAAAAGGAGGACATAAACAAAAACGAAAAAAAAAAACGTCCTGAAAAAGTTAGGATTTTTTTAAAATCAGTTTTATGAATCGGTGCTTTATTTTCATATCGCGCAATTTTTTGCGTGTTTTCAAATTCATGCTTTTTCTATCCGACGAAAAAGATTAAAACGACGGTGGAGAATGGACCGTTCTCGCTTGACCTCTCTATTCATGCTGCAATTTGACGTCAATCTCGCTCGAAATTTTCCAAGCGCAATCTACGTATATTGCGCTTGGAATATCTACGTATATATATACACACACACACACACACACACACACACACACACACACACACACACACACACATATATATATATATATATATATATATATATATATATATATACAGCTGATGGCAAGAATGGAGGCAGTTCCATACACTGCAAAGGGTGCGAGAGGGCCAACGATGCGAGAGAACAGCCAAATTTTGGCGACTGGCCCGGAGCCAAGCTCTCTCACACTACCACGTATATTCAGCTATGTGCATGCACCTATACGTATATTCAAAAGCTACTCACCCCCAACTGCATCCACCGCATGCGGCACCAACGTTGGCTCGCACATATTTATATACATGTGCCTGGTTCAGCCACGGTACATGATCCACGTACTCAATATGCGCTTGGAATATATACGTTCGTATATAAATGCATGTATGAAAATATATAAACGTATATATCCGCAGATACGCTTAGAAGCACTCGTATATATTTATATATATAACGATCCGGAGTCACTGTGCGATTCACGCTTTTCCAGCGCAACAAGTGGCCATTTCCAAAATATTTACCCACCATCTCGTTATTCGCTCTATACTCGGAGCCAAAATGCAATTGCTTTTGACGGAGCTGTTTTTTTTATTTTTTATTTTTTTTTTATGAAACGCCAACCAATTTTATAACGCTCGATTTGTTTGACAGGGACGAGGAAAAAACGTGCGTGTAAATACGTTTGCGAGTTGATTTTGATCGAGATTTTTCGGTAGTCTGGAAAACGTTATGGAGGATATGAAAGAGAGAAAAATATTGTTTAGAATATGAAAATTCGGAATAATATAATTTGGAATGTAAACATTTTGAAAAACTATATTTTGGACATGAAAATTCCGAAAAACGTAATTTAAAATATTAACACTCTGAAAAACGTTATTTGGAATATAAAAATTCTGTAAAACGTAATTTAGATTATAAAAATTCTGGATAACGTTATTTAGAATGTAAAAACTCTGTTAAACGTTATTTAGAATATAAAAATTCTGTAAAACGTAATTTTGAATATGAAAAGTCTGGAAAACGTTATTTGGAGTATAATAATTCCGAAAAACGTAATTTAGAATATAAAAATTTCGAAAAACGTAATTTAGAATGTAAACACTCTGAAACACGTTATTTAAAATATAAAAATTGAGAAAAACGTTATTTAGAATGTAAATATTCTGTAAAACGTAATTGAGATTATAAAAATTCTGGATAACTTTATTTAGAAGGTAAAAATTCTGTCAAACGTAATTTAGAATATAAAAATTCTTTAAAACGTAATTCAGAATACAAAAATTCTGAAAAACGTTATGTGCAATAAAAGATTCTGAAAAACGTAATCTAAAGAATCAAAATTTCAAAAAGCATAATTTACAGCACTTTTTCGCGGTAATTCCGCATCGATATCAAAGACTGCTTGAAAAAAACCTTGTAACGTAGATTTTCGGTCAACATTTTTTTTGCGAATTCGCCACTCGCGTCACGCCTTGAAAAACGTTCGGGGTTTGAGGCGCGACGAAATTCGAGGCTGAAAAGATTAGTGCAAGCGCAACAAGTGTTGGCACCCCCGAAATACGGCCAGGGCTGACTCGCTCCGTGTTACGAGCGAGGATGGAAAGAGAGTTTCACATTGAAATGAAAGCGCGAGGAAATTCAACAAGTTGTTATCCGTAAAAGGCCGAACTTTGCGCACTCCTCGCACGATGAGTTTTCCGTCGAATAAATAAATACGAAAAATCTTCGAAATTCGATAAACGATTTTTCGTTGGATCCGGTTGGATCGAAAGTATTCGTGCGCGTGTATGTTATGCTCTGGTTGGGTGTGCCGATCAATCGATCGAATCCTTTGTCGCTCTCTTTTTCCTGGTCTCTGTACATCACGTACGAATCGTTTAGCACGGTGCGATACGTCATAGAGAAAATCGCCGGTGAAAGACATTGATAGTCATTGATAATCGACGTGCTGCACTCTAATGGCACCCGAACTGGTTACACTCCGTCGACAAAACTTTCCAACAAAAATAAAATTTTCCTACGATTCTTTTAATACAAATTATTGTATTATTATTTAGTGTATTTAGTGTATTGTCGTATCATTATTTAGCATATAAAAATTCTTCAAAACGTTATCCAGAATATAAAAATTCTGCAAAACGTAATATAGAATGCAAAAATTCTGTACAACGTTATTTAGAATATGAAAATTCTGTAAAACGTAATATAGAATATAAAAATTCTGAAAAATGTAATCTAGAGAATAAAAATTGCTCTCATACAGGAAAAAGTTTCCATGGAATATTTTTTCTTTGTAGTTTGCTCGTGTGTGCATCTACTTTTGACATATCGGAATGACATTTTTTCACACGTGAAAAATCTGACAGTTTGATTTCGACGAGTATCCGTGCGGCAGTTGAGAATCTATAAAAAAGAAAATAATTTCCAAAAAACGCCGTATATTTTCTGATGTACTCGAATTTCGCGATTGCGTCGATTATCGACAATAGTCAATAATAATACAATTAAAATAAATGAAAATCATATGAATTGAAAAAATAAAATTAAAATTCAATAAAAATACAATGAATTTGAAAAAGGTCAAGATAAAAATAGGATTTTGAAAATATTAGTTAATGTGATAAATGTGATTGAATTTGACAAAAAAAAATGAAAGGAAAGTAGAAATAAAAATAGAACAAAAAAATTAATTTCATAAATTTGATTATTATGATTTTATAATGAAAAATAGAAAAAAAATCAATTTGATAAATAAATTTATTGTTAAAATGATTATTCTTTTTTTCATTATTACATAACATTGAACGTTTGTCTTCTGCATCAATGAGGATTTTATCACCGTACACTTATTCGTGAAACGAAATGCATTCCAATCCATTCGTTCCAGGACGAGTTTACTCGTGGATATTGGACTTGGCCACAATGATTCTTGGTTTCGACTTTTTGGAATTTCCAATTTGCAGGAAAAAATAGGTAAATCCTGTACTCGTGAAATTTTGTATAATCGTGTACCACGAGCTGTCAAACTCATCTCACCGTTGGCACGATCAGTGTGAAAAATATGTACGATTGCATGTAAAAAGTGAGAAATCCAACGCAACTTTAGCATCAGTGTAGAGGAAAAAAAATGTTTTTCAACGGATTGAATCCCCCGATATGATGCAGTTTTCATTCGAACCTTTTCCCTGTACGTGTACACGTATACGACGAGTACATGGGTAGACCGAGTGCATTCCGGATACATATATATATATATATATATATCGTATAAAATGGGAACTCTCCACCTATATCCTCTCTGGCGCGCAACAAGTAGCTATCCCCAAAATATGTCCGGAGAATCAGCCGAGCGTAAAACGAACTAGAAGCGAGTGAGAGATTTGAATATATGGCGGCGTATGCCAGGACGAGTTTGCTCGTGAATTTCTCGTGTAACAAAACGTTACGGTAGAATGGAAGCGCAAATAGAAATGCACACAAACACGTGTATATACGCATGCATTTATAATAAATGCATGAGAGAAAGAGAGAGAGAGAAAAAATAAACATGAGTGGTATTCGTATGAAGATTAAAATGAGTGGTATTCGTATGAAGATTAAAATAATTGGAATGCATTTTGTTTCACGACTACGTGTACGGTGATAGAATCCTCATTGATGCAGAAGTCAAACGTCCAACGCTATCTAATAATGAAAAAAAAAGAATAAACATTTTAACAACGAATTTATTTACCAAATTGATTTTTTTCTTTATTTTTCATTATAAAATAATAATTAAAAAAAATTATTCTTGCTTTTATATATATATAATTATTTTTTATATAAATATTTTATATAAATTTTTTATATAAAAAATTATTTATTATTATATATATAATAATTAATAAAATATAATATATAATATCAACAGTTTTGAAAAAAAATGAAAATAATGTAAAAATAAAAATAGAATAAAAGAATTTTATAATTACAATTTTATATAATGGAAAATAAAGAAAAAAAATCAATTTGATAAATAAATTCGTTGTTAAAATGTTCATCCTTTTTTTTCATTATTAGATAGCGTTGAACGTTTGACTTCTGCATCAAAAACAAAAAGTTAAGTGGATAAATTTAATGCTATATATATATATATAATTAAATCTATCAAATTAACTTTTATTTTTTCAATTTAATTTTAATTTTGAGATCCTTTATCAAATTTCTTTTAGTTTTTCTTTATTTTAAATTTTTTTTTTTTTAATTGTTTGATTTTCATTAATTTTAATTTCATTTCTATTGTCAATAATCCACAACAATGAAAATAATACTTTCAGTCGAATCATTTAATTTTATCTTAATAGTATGTGCATTCATATAATTCCCGACAATTCTGCTCTGGTATGCGACGATTGTTACAAATATTATACGGTCCCCGGCCTCGATAAGTTGCATAGAGACGTAAAGCTTACAATATTTATTGTCTCGTGCAACACAAGCCAGACGTCGGGACAGCGAGACAATTCCATACGATTTCTTTTCGAGAGCGCAAAAAAAAAATTGTGCATCCGAAATATTCAGGTCGCGAATTCACGACTGAATACAAGAGGAGTCAGCCGGGATGCATATGATATTCGAACGAGCCTCGCGACGGGAGTCTCAAAGCTGTCGAGAAAAGGCCTGTAGCTTTTGCGAATGTCGTGTGTGTTTTTTGTTGAGTCGAATTCAGGCCCTCGCTCATAAATTATTGACACCGGAGATATTTCGTCGGAGAATTTATCGATACTATCAGAAATTTGGCAACACTCGATTGAGAAAATATTAGTCCAATCATGTGACTCCGGGAAACGGATGTGAGATAATCGCGACAAAAATTTCATCTCGATTAAGGGGTTAGGCCACTCTAGAGACCGAAAAATAGGCTTTTTGAGGATTTTCGTTTTAGAAAAACTACAAAATAAATCGAGATTACAAAAAGGGTCACTGATACGTATGATAAACACCCTTTTTTTAATCTCGATTTATTTTGAAGTTTTTCTAAAAAAAAATCCCCAAATAGCCTATTTTTTCGGCCTCAAGAGTGGCCTAAGGCCTTAAGGGAGCACACCAATGTAACAAGGCGAAAAAGGTCGTTTTTCCGATTTTTTTGTCTACAACATTATTTATTTGAGATTTGGAAAAAAGATATGTTATTGAGCATACATTGAATTTATTTCGTGTACTTTTTTGTGAAAAAGGAAAAAAAATCACAATGTTATTGAGGTATAATATATATAAAAAAAATGTGGTCCAATAGGAGGATCCATAAGTTGGCGTTGGTTGGTGGGAAAAATAAAAATAAGATAGTTTTATAATCTATATAAATGTAGTGCCGTTTACGTAGCCATTTTTTGAAAAAAAAACTCACAACAGGGCAGATGTTAAAAAAAAAAGTTTAAATTTGGCGAAATTTATACTTTTATTCGGGGGCTTAAAAAATACTAAATTTCGAGAAAAGCAAACGACTACCTACAACGATAGCTACCCCAATTACGGAAATTTTGATTTATTTAAATTGAAAATCAGATAATTATCGGCAGAGTTATGATTCCGGCAGGGTCGAAAAAAGTGATTTTGAGAAAAATGCCATAAAAAATTTTATTGTACGTGAATCGTTGCGCAACCTGCTCACACTGACTCGTCCGTAACTTGGTGAATTTTCAAAATCTGAACTTAAATTTTTTTCACGTATTCATGAATATGTATACTTTGAAAAAATGCAATAAAACATTTTTTTATAAATCCATCGCAATGGTGTTCCGCCTCAATTCGCATCGTAAATGCACCAAATGCATGACATGCATCTATGTGCAACAAGTATGCAAAATTACCTTTCCCCATGGACATAAATAAAATAAACAAATACATATATAATAATAAATTATATAATGAATATCATAGATAAATACATATAATAATAAATCATATAATAAATATGATATATAAATATTAATTTTATATTTATATAAATACATATAATAACAAATCGCCATTCCTCGTACATGTGGATATTTATATACACGAAGAAATGTTCTGTTCAATATGGTAAATTGAATTTGAAACTCGAAAGCTCATTTTTCTACCCGTAAGATAATTAAAAAAAAAAAGTAAAATGCAGCTCCCAGTCTCCGTAAAGACTTTGACATCGTGCTTGTGAAATTTTCGCCATCTTTAGGCCCCTCGTTTGCTCAAAGTAGAAGCATCTCGTACATTCAAGCAAGCTTGGTCTCCGCGAGTTACGAAGCTCATCGAGGTTAGCAAGGCTGTGCATGCGAGAAAGAAAAAGAGCAAGAGAGGGAGAAAAGAAATATATTCTCCTGTCGAGAGACTAGCGGGACAAACGATCGGTTGCACTCGGCTGACGCCGATTCTCTCGTGTCGATCGTGTTGTCCTGAATTCGAGGTCGCGGGTCATCGTGTTAATAATCGTGACGAGGCCAAAATCGGGCCAGGCAGACGACTGAAGGGAGAGTCCAAAGAGCGTATATACGCTGATCGTTGCAACTAGGGACAAATATAACGAGAGAAAAAGACTCGAAAGAGACTCCCCTTTTCCATCCGTCACGTTTCATTTCCAGACAAATTCCACGCGTCAATAAACATAAAAACTGGCGAAAAAAAACTTGTTTGTATTTCGTCACGATTCATTGTGCACAAACTGAATGGAGGAGAACTCGAGGCTAGGCTTCGTACCTCATAATTTCGTCATATCTGTCAGTCCGTCTGTCGCACTCAAACTAACCTTCCCTCCCCCTTGTTCTTGCAATCCTTTTGTTCAAAAATCCAAAGTAATTTATGAGAATAACACGCAACGAGTACTCTCGAAAAAAAAAATTATTATGGTTACCGCAAAATAAATCGTTTCGGAAAATCAAAACGAAATTATTATTTTCGTAAAAAAAAAAAGAAAATCGATTTTTAAGTCCACAGTATTCTGTTTGCTATATTTTTTTATACTATTCCGGATAATGTCACCGTGACAGGCCTAAAAAGGTCGATTTTTCCGAATGTTTTTTCTCTACTAGATTATTTAATTGGGATTTGGAAAGAAGGTATGTTATCGAGCAAACGTTGAACTTGTTTCGTGTAAAATTGAAGTAAAAAAAAATAACAATTAACAACGTTATTGACTGTATAAAAAATGTGGTCCAAGGGCTGAATCGAAAATTTGACAATGTTGGTCTAAAAAATAAAAATAAAAACGTTTTATAATTTAAATAAAAATAGTTCTCATTGTACGTAGCCGTTTAAAAAAAATCACATAATAGCGAGTGTTCAAAAAAAGGTGTAATTTTGACGAAATTTTTACTTATATTCGGGGACTTAGAAAATACCGAATAAAAAGAAAGGGCTACGTAAAATAATAGCCCCTGCAATTACAGTATTTTGGTTTTTTTTTTTAAATTGAAAATTGGACAATTATAGCTAGAGCCTGATTTCGAAAAGGTCGAGAAAAGTCGTTTCGAGAAAATCGCGATTGAAAGTTTTACTATACGTAAATCGTTGCGCTACCGTAAAACGGGGTTAATTGCATTAAACGGGGCATTAAGGGCAACTTTGATAGTTTTTGGAAATACTTTGACAGAGCTCCGAAATACGGTTTTAATGTGTGCGCAGCGAGCTTTTTCCTATTGTTCCTCGAATTTGGTGTTTAAGTCCATTATAATGTTGTTCAAGTTGATTTTTATCTCAATGATAATTATAAGACTGATTAAGTGCCTGTAATAGTATCCTAGGTACTTAATATTTTAATGTAAAATGTTTCCTTCGTAAAGATGACAATTTTATTGTAAAAAACGTTGTTTTTCATTTAATTCCATGTATAATGCATAAAATATTAATTTTTTAAACGAAAATTATGCCAAAGTAACTTTTAATCTTTGACACGAGTTGCATTTCAATGCCTTGTCAGAGAGAGACCACAATCGACGTTACTTTGACACTTAAAAACACACACACACACATATATATATAATTGTGGGGGGGGGCTTGACTTTCTTATACATTTGACAGCCAAAGAACACATTGTTCTATTGGAGCAAAAACGTTGGGAAATTGAGGATGCTTAAAAAAGTTACATACAAAAACTTTCAAAACATCTTCAAAGTAAATCGTCTGTAACTTAGTCAATTTTCAATATTTCAAAATGAACATTTTTTCACATATTCTTGAACTTCGAGAAAATGAAAACCAAAAAAATCAATATTTTTTACCCGCCACAG
>OZ023321.1:10469521-10557021 GCA_964007375.1 Ophion obscuratus
CGCCTGAGAGACACATATTCGCTTTGAATTCAGTCCAACATGTGTCTAAATCCACTGCATTTCCTTTAAAGCCTCAATGTGTCATTTAACGTGGGGCCAGCTTGAAATTCCGAACTTTGAATGCTCCGACGATTTAAAATTGCGAATTTTAATGTTCCGAAATTCAAGATGGGGCTGCGTTGAAATTGCGAACTTTGAATGGTCAGAATAGTGAAAACTCCGAAAATCTTAACACCGTCAAAATAATTCGGCTATGGAAGTTTTAAAAGTTTCCAAATTTTCAATAAATCGACGAATTATTTCAAGAATTTGTTTCTTTATTGAGGAGTGATTTTGCGTGAATTTTGAAATTTGTCTAGACAATGTTAGACGTTCTACATTATTTACAGTCAACTGTGTAGAATTTCGCTGGCATGATCTTGACATGAGTTATCGAGGTATAATGTAGTCTGCATAAAAAATGTGGTCGATAATGTGTAACGATGGTTGGTCTGAAAAATGAGAAAGTGGCATAATCGATATAAATGTAGTTCTCGTTGTGCGTGGACTGTTTTTGAAAAAGAAAAGTTTCACAAAATCGCAAGTGTACAAAAAGTGCAAATTTGGCGAAATTGTTTCTCATATTCGGGGGCACAAGAAATACTAAATTTCAAGAAACAAACGGCGTACGACGACAGCTTTTGCAATTACGGAAATGTTCGTTTTTTTTTTTAATTGCAAATCGTAGAATTGTACCTTATGATTTCGGCCAGTTCGGGGAAAGTCGTTTTGAGAAAAACGCGATTAAAAGTTTTTATACGTAAAACGTTGGGCCACCTGCTCTCACTAAATCGTCGGGGACTTGGTTAATTTTCGATATTTTAACTTGCCATTTTTTTTACATATTCTTCAACATGTATACTTTGAGAAAATGCGAAAATAACTATTTTTCCCGTCACAGTGGTGTCCCTTCCGGCCTTAAGGGGTCTTCTCAATTTATACGCTAAAAAAGGCTATTTTCCAGATTTTTTTGTTAGGTTTATATTATAGATAAAGATTTAAAAGTTGTTACACTTAATATATACACTTTCGAAATGCATTTTTTTTAAATGTATTTATTTGAGTCATTATATATAGACGAAAATTGTAGTTAAAAAAATGTCCTAAAAAATGTTGGGTCTGCGCTCTTGATAAAATCTCGGAGATGGATCATCCGAAAGAAAAAAATCAAACACATTTGAATTCGGTATGTTAACGGCTGTAGCGCATATCATACGATTTTTTGATATACGCAAATAAAACCAAATTCCGGACATTTTTCGAAAAAAACAACAACAAAAAAACGTGTTTTTTCATCTTTTTTGGCAAAAACATTAAATAAATATCAAAATTTAAAAAAATCCTTGACACGCGCTATCTCTATAGTTGCAAAGAATATGTGGTGGTTAATATTTCATAAGGATCGGTTCAGTACTTTCGAAGATTTTATCAACAAGCCGTCGAAAAACGTTGTTTCGAGAAAAACGCGTTTAAAGTTTGTTTAGGTTTGTTTGGGGTTGTTTGGGTTACGTAAATACGTTAAACATTTTTTTTATGTATTCCAAAAGTGTATTTATTAAGTGTAACAATTTTCACATCAATATCTATAATATAAACCGATCAAAAAAAATCATGCGAGTAGCCTTCTTTAGCGTTTGAAGTGAGAAGACCCCTTAATATATAAATATTCGTATATATCAATATCAACACATTTATAAGTTTAAAAAAAGTAATCCATCGTGAATTATACACTATCAGCTTCGAAAACAATTTCGAAAATATAGGAGTCGGAAGATCGTCAAATTGAAAAGCAGCTGTTCTTTTTTTCCCAAAACGAATTATTTCACAGTGAGATCAATAATTTTGATTAAATTAATTTCCAGAAACAAAAAGAGGAAGAAGGCACTCCTCTGTTCCAAACGGCCGAACATGATAAAATTATCTCGCATCGTGCAAGACTCTTATCAAGCTTATCTCACTGTCACCACGTTGGATCCGATTTCGGGATCCGTTCTTGCAAAAAGCCGGGACAAAACGATTTGGCTGGCGCGGAATCGGCTTTTGAGAGAAACAAAAAATATCTCGCTCCCAATACTCCAAAAACACTTGGCTAATTTGCGATCCGTTTCTTTTTTTGTTGCTTTGAACTGGATAAAATCGGGCCATGCGATACGCACACGCGTCGTGTCTTGTGCAACGATTGGCCTATTTACATCGACAAATTAATGCACCGCAATGTCGGAGATTAGCATGGAAAACGAGTCTGCATCGCCGGATCGAGGAGAGCTATCGTATTATGATTTTCCAATCGGCTTGACTCTTCTGTTATGCTAATTGGTAATACTTACGTATGATGCATTGAATGTATTATGAGCACATATACACGTGTTTGCATATATATATATATATATATATATATATATATATATATATATATATATATATATATATTTATATATACATTTATATATGTTTATATATGTATATATACATTTATATATGTATATATATAGATAGAAAGAGAGGGGGGGGGGAGAAGTCGGTGAAGATTTTAAAGGGATGGTAGGCTTGAATGAATTTAATCAACTTAAAGAATTTGAACGTAATTTTAACTTAATTTAATGAATTTAAACTTATGGCGATTAATAATCTCCATAAGTTTGTCACCGAAAAAAAAAACAGATCGATGTATAATATTTTTTTCGGATGAGAATATTGGGATGACGAGGTCCGGATTTTACACACAATTGAGGGTTCGTCACAGCGTAACGGGTCGAAAAATAGCCTCATTTTCGTGATTTTTTTTTCGATGCTTAAAATACGCTAACCAGTCTGATTTTTTTACGTCAAATCGAAGCATTTATGAAGAAGAGAAAATAAATTTTTAAACGTTTATTTTTATTTATTTTTTACATTTTTTTAATGGTTCGTATGTCTTCGAAAAACGGAGTACTCACGGTGTACGAGGTTGTGGCCGTAAATATTAACTGAAAGAAACTTTGTAAAACGAGAATTAATCAGTACGAAAGCCGCTGTCGGACTATGGAGGTTTTTAAAAAATCAAAATTGACAAAATGGCGGTGGTTTGAAAACAAAGTATCGAATTTAGTCAATTTTTTCGACAGTTTTTCGTTAAAAAAATGAAGATTAAAAAAAGCTTCCATAGCAAGATGAAGAATGTTGTGTCAAAATTTTGTGTCAAAACTCTTCTTTTTAGAGTGTACACCTTTTTGAAAAACGACATTTCGAGAAAAACACGTTTAAAGGTTCGAGTGCGGAATTTTCATATAAATTGTCTATTTACGATCAATCGGGCGATGCCAAGTCCATGTTCACAACCGTCTATATTATCGGATAATGCAAAAAAATCGATTTTTTGAAAATTTCACACTGTGATGGTCCCTTAATACAGTCTTGCCAAGTTTGAGTTTGATTAAATTAAGAAAATATTGATAAATAATGAAATTGTTATTATCCAAAGAAATTTACGCCGTTACTGCGTTATTGATAAAGGGAACAAAGAAGGTACTTTTGGTATAAGAATAAAACTTAATTTCACGTACGACCGGATAAATTTTTTTCATTTCCACGATTACGAAAATTGAAAGCTGTAGAAAAAAGTTGGATTTTCAACAAAAATGACCAAGCGAATGGCGATTTGGAATAACTCGTTTGAGGTGTTAATCAACCAGATCGACTTCTGCGACCCAATTTACTGATGATTAAACTAACATCTCCGATTCGTCCTACTTATTAATATTTCTTATTTCGACTTAGTATTACAATGTTTGGGAATAACGTAGGAAGATGTAAATTTGCAATAACGTCAGCCGTCCCACGTTCAATCCTTTTTTTGCTTATCGTTGAACGCAAACCTCCGAACGCAGCGCATAAGTCGCTTGAATGTCAATATTTTTCTATGAAAAAATTATGTAATATCGGTCAAGTATAGCAAAATATATTCATAATTTTCCGAAACATTTGATTAAGTACTTTTCTTCCAAAAAATTCCCGAAAATCATCCAAATGTTCAGCGTTCACGCTCGTATAGCCCCTTAACATTTAAGATTAAAAATAAGATTTTTCTAGATAAGACGAATAACAAAGAGTATTTTTTTAAAAACCAGGTCAAAAAACGTTATCATTTGTAGAAATTGCATGCGAAAAACCAAAAGCAGATGATTTTTATCTTCAAAAGCGTGGGACTTTTACTAGACTGAAATTCCAGCATGTAGTAGGACATGATCTGACCTATCGACAGTTGCAGGATTATCCATTCATGACAGGACACCGTATATATATATATATATATATATATATATATATATATATATATATATATATATATATATATATATATATATATATATATATATATATATATATGCACATATACATATACATATACATATATACACACACACACACACACACACTTAATGACGCTATCCATGATCCAGAGAGAGGGAGAGAAAAAATCTCGAAAACCACCTCCGTTGATCTCCGTGTGGGCGGACATTTTTCGGTATGTGGCTTAGGCATTGGTTCTCGGATCTTTCGAGGCAAAATGAGCAAGGAGAAGAGAAAGGCCCCTGTATGGCTGGATTAGCCTTTTGCAAACGCGCGTATAGTCAATTCTGTAAGCCGGACGACGTCAGAGACTGCGAATCGAGCGCTGCCTCAAGATGCAGAAACGGAACGCTACGTAATTATAATACCCTATATATACAGATCCCCCCTTCAAGACGAGAAGAGAGAGAGAGAGAGAGAGAGAGAGAGAGAGAGAGAGAGAGAGAGAGAGAGAGAGAGAGAGAGAGACGGATAGATTCAGTGATAGAGAGCAATAGAGAGAGACGATAAAAGAGAATCAGAGAGAGGGAGAGAAAAGGCGAGAGTTGGAAGGCCGCCGCGGAATTTAATGTCAAGTATAGGGATTTGGTTTCGCGGGGTCGCGCTCATTCCGTTTGCTATGCAGTCGTACGAAACTTATGGCTTTTTTACAGTCAGTTTGCACACAGCGTATTCTATCCTGCACTGTCGAGTGTTATTCAATGTCCATGTTATTCAACTATTGCGAAAAAGCGATTTAGTCAGACTTTTATGAAAAGGCAGCTGGGCCATTAAATGACGACCCTACAGAAGAGAAGACGGAAAAACGCACCTAAGGAACTTCCCTACGCGCTCGTGGGAAAAAAATTGAAGGAAAATTAGTTTTAAAAAACGTTTAACACAATTGTTGTTAATTACGTGAATGAGCAGAACCTAAATTCGTCCCCTATCCTGTCGCGTGCTATCAAACTATTGCAAAAAAGAGAATTAGCTAGACCTTTATAAAAGGGCAGTTACGGAATTAAATAACGACCCTACAGGAAAAAAAGACTGAAAAATGCACCCTGCGTGCATTTTTGCAAAATTTTAATAGAAATTTTGTAGGAAAAAATACGTTTCACAATTTTTTAATCATTTACGCAAGTTAGCAGATCCTACACTGCTCTCCTATCCTGTCACGTGCTATCCAACTATTGCAAAAAGCGATTTAGCCAGACTTTTATAAAAGAAGACACCTACGGAATTAAATGACGACCCTACAGAAGAAAAGACTGAAAAATGCGCCCTACGTGCATTTTTTCAAAATGTTAATAGAAAGACCATAGCCGGGTAAGTAGGGAAAAATTGCCCCCGCATTTTTTCCAGCGAAATTTGGAGTATATTCTGAGGTGAAAGAAAAACAAATTTTCTGAAAATTTCATCCCCGTCAACGCAATGGTTTTAGAAAAAATGATTTTGTTTTTTAAATCGAAAAAAAATTCCGGAAACGGTACAGTGGATCGATTTGATTTTTTTTTTTTTGATACTCGTTCCGATCAAACGTGTTATGAAATAAAAGTATAGAACATCTTGCGAAAGATTAAGGTTTGAAAAAAATAATGTTCCTTGTTTTATTTTTTTTTTACTATAATCCACTTGGGGTACAATAACGAAATTTTTTTCATATAATCTTTGGGCGCCTTATTAGATTATACAATTTTTTCAAAATGATCGGTTTGGTACGCCACAGTGAAATAAAAAGAAACAGACTTTATTGATATATTTTAGTTATATATCTATATAACTAAAATATATGAATAAAGTGCGTTTCTTTTTTTTTTTACTGTGGCGTACCAAACCGATCATTTTGAAAAAATTATATAATCTAACAAGGTGCCCAAAGATTATATGAAAAAAATTTTCGTTATTGTACCCCAAGTGGATTATAGTAAAAAAAAAAATAAAACAAGGAACATTATTTTTTTTAAACCTTAATCTTTCGCAAGATGTTCTATAATTTTATTTCGTAAAACGTTTGATCGTAACAAGTACAAACAAATATCGAATCGATCCACTGAAGCGTTTCCGGAATTTTTTTGTTGTCTTATTTTTTAAAAAATTTATTTTTCCAAAACCATTGCGTTGACGGGGATGAAATTTTCAGAAAATTTGTTTTTTTTTTATACCTCAGAATATACTCCAAATTTCGCTGGAGAAAATGCGGGAGCGATTTTTCCCTACTTACCCGGCTATGGCCTTTGGTAGGAAATATACGTTGCATAATTTTTTTTATTATTTACGCAAGTTAGCAGATCCTACACTGCTCTCCTATTCTGTCACATGCTATCCAACTATTGCAAAAAGCGATTTAGCCAGACTTTTATCAAAAGGCACCCAGGGAATAAAATGACGACCTACAGAAGAGAAGACTGAAAAACGCATCTAGTTTAATTCCCTATGTGCTTCGCTCAAAATTGTAATAGAAATTTTGTCGAAAAAAATGGTTGACAACATTTTTATTAATTACATGAGTGGGCAGAGTCTTCTCTTCTAGCCTGCCCCATGATATTCAAGTATTGCAAAAAAAAAAACAGCGATTGAGCCGCACTTTCATAAAAAGTCATCTAGGGAACTTAATGACGACCTTATAGACAATAAGATTGAAAAACGCACCCAAGCTCCCCTACGTGCGTTTTTCAAAATTTCAATAGAAATATAGTTTTAAAAAGTCCAACAAAATAGTTATAATATACGACCCTACAGAAAACGCTCGTAGGAAATTAAATAACAATATGCACTTCTACCAACTAACAGTTGACTGATGAGAAAATTACTTTTTTCCCCATGGGATTTCCCCATCTAATTGTAATAATTTCTACTCGTTGCTAGGATTGTACCAATATTTGGAAGTGACATACCGAAACGTAAAGTTGTACCGGTGCTCCAGCTATTGAACACAGATCCTGGTACCGGGGCATTGTGTATGAATGAGGGAAAAGTATACTTCGAACCCGTTACACCCATGTAGGATTGGCTATCAGCAGATCTAGCGGTTTCGAGCAACATTTTTTTCAACGTTTAATTTTCGGGACAGTTCTCGAAATGGCCTCTATGGAAATATGCTTGCATTTATCTGAATGGCATTTGGAAGACATTGGGGCTTGGGTAATGTTGAGTATGGGAAAAAGGCCACTGCAAAGGCGGTCCCCAAAGTCATACGTCTTCAAAATCACATTTTCCTTTTTATCTTCCTCCCTGTACATAAAAGTATACACGAGGTTGTGTGTTTGAGTGTATCCACATTGCGCTTATTTACGACCCTACAGCTATGCCTGTAAAGTGCATTCAACATCTGGAAAATACATTAATTTACGCGGCTTTCTCTCTCCCTCGTTCTCGAACACGACTCAGTGTGTACACTAATCGCAAGATATCACACGCCGTGCCTTTCCCTCGATCGAGCAATCTGCAGATTTTCTACGCAAAAAATCGACGAATTTCTCGACGTCAAATTCCGCAAATGTACGATAATCCGTGAAAAATGGATCAATTCGTGAGACATGCAGCGCGTGGCTGACGAATGACACATTTTTTTTCTCCCCGTTTCTCAATGCTGAAACGATGTGACTTTTTTTCCCTATGTTTCGCCAGACTGTCAGTTCTCACCGACTAATCGTTTCGCCCATTTTCCTCTTAAGCATGGCCAAATAAAGCACAATCCAAATACAAAACAAAACGAGCTCGTCATTGGGAACTACTCGGGCAAAGTTTGAAATACATGCGAGATAATTTGCACGAACTGCAAGATATTTCCCTCAACTTTCCCTCTCGGTTCTCACTTGAAATTTCTCAACGAGAGGTAATTTGCATTTTAATCCCGATTCTCTGCTTTGGGAGGAGGATTTTAATCGCTTAATCTAATGCGACAATGGTTTCCATTCCTCGTTTCTATCAATCTCGGGTAAATAAAAATGGTCCTCGTTGGAGAGCCGCGAAGGATGATGGAAAAAAAAGATGAGGGGCATTAAGAGCGATTTATTTTGCTCTTAATATATATATATATATATATATATATATATATATATATATATATATATATATATATATATATATATATATATATATATATATATATATATTAGGGTGGCCCTTCATATGTGTAAAAAAAAATTGATCGCGCCGCCCTCCAAAACGGTTCCAAATAATAAAAAAATATCCACGCGAATCCCCAGCCATGTCCGTTAAGAGGAAGGCGTGCCTGTAAGCATGAACTTAAATTTAAATATAAATTTTTCTTCATGATTGGAGAAATTTCGATTTTTTAAATCTAGTTTATTTGTCAATTTTTTTTAACTTTCCGACGCTATTGTATATTGGTATTCAATATACAGATCAAATAATAAGATCCTCCATACTAGATTTGATGAGCGTTCAGTTTTACCATCCTATTATTTTGGACCAATAGTTCAATTTGGCTGCTGTCGAACGTTTTTAATCACATCAAAATCAAACTTTACATTTGCATCTTGCCAGAAAAATCTATTAAGTACGAAGGATATAAATTCACGATAAACCATTCACATCGAACTTCCGGATGGGCCAGAATTTTTTTTTTTTTTTTTAAATTTTGTTAGAAATATTCCTTGAGTGCTGAGATACAAACATATTAATATTTCACTGAGATCAGACTTCCAGTGCTGTGGATAAAAAATGTATTTGAAAATTACTTTCGCAAAAATGCATAGGGACATTTTAAACTCGGGAGGATTTTAAACTTGACGACCTTGTTCGTTTTTTTTTTTAAACAAAGAAATTAGTTATTCGCACAAGTCATCCAGTTGGTCGGAAAAAAAATAATATTTAAAAAATGTACACATAAGATATCGATACTAGTTCGTTCAGTACGAATTTATTTATTTAAACCACAGAAATATCGTGTTGAAAAATTGACAAATAAACTAGATTTGAAAGATCGAAATTTCTCGAATCATGAAGAAAAATTGATATTTAAATTCAAGTTCATGCTTGCAGGCACGCCTTCCTCTTAACGGACATGGCTGGGGCTTCGCGTAGATTTTTTCTTTATTATTTGGAACCGTTTTGGAGAGCAGCGCGATAGACTTTTTTTTTACCCATATCAAGGGCCACCCTAATATATATATATATATATATATATATATATATATATATATATATATATATATTGTATATATTATATTATATATTATATATATATTTTATATATATATATATATATATATATATATATATATATACACAGGGTGTCTTATAATGAATGGATAATCCTGCAACTGTCGATAGGTCAGATCATGTCCTACTATATACTGGAATTTAAGTTTAGTAAAAGTCCCACGGTTTTCGAGATTTTGGGCTTTAAGTTATTTTTTGAAAAAAATCGTCTGCATTTCGTTTTTTTTGCATGTAATTCCTACAAATGATATGAATCGACAATAACTAAGCAACTTTTCAAAGTAATTGGCACGACATGCGTAGTGCATTTTTGTTCACACCGCAGGCTATCAAGGTCAGATGTTCGAATTGGTTTGTTTGAAAATTCTGCATAAGATCTTTTTTTCATAAAGTTTAACATTCAAAGTTAAAAAGACTTTTCTAGTTAAAACAAATAACCAAAAGTATTTTTTTTTAACCGTGTAAAAAAGTTATAATTTGTAAAAATGGCATGCGAAGAACCAAAAGCAGATGATTTTTATCTCAAAAACCGTGGGTCTTTTACTAAACTGAAATTCCAGCATGTAGTAGGACATGATCCGACCTATCGGCAGTCGCAGGATTATTCATTTATAACAGGACACCCTGTATACATACATACATATATATGTATGTATTGATGTATGTATGCATGTATATATTTATGCATATGCATGTGTGAAGATTCGTGCGTCTGGGAGCGACATTAATTTCGCGCATTTGGCTATGTCTCGTTGCGCAAGAATCAACCCGCAAAAGAGAGAGAGAGAGAGAGAGAGAGAGAGAGAGAGAGAGAGAGAGAGAGAGAGAGAGAGAGAGCGACGAAGGCGTCGGGAGGCGCCGTTCGTCCGGACGGTATCTAATCTCACGTTCTCTTCGTTCCATCTCTATCTTTCTCACGGTTTCGAGTTTTTATCTCTTTCTCGCTCTCTGCCTCGCATTTTTACTCTCTCCGTCTCTCCTTGGCCCCTCTATATGCTTAACTCTCCATCCTTCCTCGTGTCTCCCCTCGCTTTTGCGTTCTCTCTGGGTCGCGCGTTTGGCCGAGAGCCGCCATCTTGAAATCCGAGCTTGGTCCCCGCAACAAACAAGCCCCTCCACCCCCCCCGCGACTGGTCCCCACAACTCCGCAATCGCATCTGACTAATTTTCAGAATCCCTACTTATCGTTATTCCACCATAATAACGTTTGTAAAAACATTCACTTGATAATTGAGACGCGGCGGTAAAAAAAGAAGAAAACACACTCGCGATTGCTCGCACTGCGAACGCGTACTGAATAAGTTGCCCGCGAGTGGATTATTCCGAAATTGTTGCGATTTTTTACGAGCGCCGGAAACGATTTATCGTCGGGCACTTGCGCTTTCATGAAACGAAAGTGTTGCGCGTGATATTGTGTCGTTGTTGAAAATCAAGTTGCGGAAGGTAATGCTTTCGGTTTATTGGAATTGCTGAAGTTCCATGACGGTGTTCAACTCATCTGTCGTTCATCTTTTGATGTCAATAGTTCCATTCGGCACAATCGAACTCGCGTTTTCTCCATTCTGCACAAATTGTATTGAAAAGTTCTCGCGGTTTTTTCATGAAAATTAATGCTTTGTTTCAAAAAATCATTCCTAATGTTTGCAAACGTTTCGAAACTGTTGTGATCAGGTCCTAATGGTTCTGCAAGTTCAGCTAGCGTCTGACACGAGTCTTCGTGGAGTGAAGCCAATTCAACACACGAAAATCATTATTTTTTAAGCGTCTAAACTAATATATGCATGCTGTTTCCGACAGAGCATGCTCGCCTCAAGTCACAACGAGAATTCTGTTCGCTTCAGCTGCAGATTTTTTTGAACAAAGCAGTGCAGTAAAATTCCCTGCGGATACTCATTTTCGGCACGAAATGTGACATGTTTGACACTATGAAAAGAGAAGTTTGTTGGCACCGGTGAAATGACATGTATTGAATTTCAAACTTGCTAATAGTACTCCTTTATAGATGCGTTACCATCCTAAACTACATTAAAGCCATCTGTTGGAAAGAAGCGAGAACTTCTTTAACGTGAAAATAGATGTTTTTGATGCAATTGGCTGGAATTAAAGTGCCACTCGGGTCTTTTTCCAAGTGCCAATGATGGGTTTGACAGAAGAAAAAAGACTCCAACGATGACCACTTGAAACATTGAATTTCAATGTTGCTTATAGTACTCCTTTATAGATGCGTTACCATCATAAACTACATCAAAGCCATCTGTTGGAAAGAAGCGAGAACTTCTTTAACGTCAAAATAGATGTTTTTGATGCAATTGACTGGAAGTAAAGTGCCACTCGGGTGTTTTTCCAAGCGCAAATGATGATTTTGAAGGAAGAAAAAAGACTCCAACATTGACCGATCCATCTCGGGCTGCCCCCTGGCGACCGAGACCTGCACCATACGTGACGGGTTCGAACGTGTATGTATCAAAATGGGGGTTGAGTGCATATTTATGTGGGCCTGCATATACAGAGATACAGAGCCAACGAACGAACCCACCACTGTTATTCGCCACTGTTGTTCCTTCGGTGCTCCTGGCGCCCTCATCCCACTTATCAATTGCACATGAAGCGATATGTTTTTTCCCTCTGATAGCTCGTATTCATAATAGCCGAGCTAATATTTCATGAAACAGCTCGCAATTGGCATACAACAATTGCTCGTGTTTGCACATAATAATTGAGACTCCAACAGCAGTAATAATAATGAAATGTTGCAACATAGGTCTGATGTAGTTGGCGCTATAAATTAGTCCGTGTCTTCCATCAGTTTTTTTTTTTTTCATTCAACGAGGGATAATAAGAACTGGATAAGAGAAAAACTGAAATCAAAGTGTCCGATAAGGGCTCTCCATCCTGTCGTAGTTAGTGCCATTTTCAATCTTTGTAGATTACTGTCTAATGAAATGATTGGCCGACGAATCAACACGACTAATGTATTCCGATGACTACCCGGTTTTGAAGGGTAAATAAATTTGCAAATATTCCTGCAATAACGAGATGGATGAAGCAGCGAAGTTTCGTGGCCTTGTTATCTCTCATAAGGAACATCACTTGATGGGGAAGATACTTTTAGGCGAGGAAAAAATTGCTGATTTTCATGGTTTTTTTTTTAGAAAAGATTTCTTCACCATTTTGAGACTTAGGGTGTATTTATTACTACTTTTGGCAGTGACATGGTATCTTTTTCATTCATCTTCAAAAATGGCGGAGGTATGGCACGGTCTTCTAAACAGGTTGCGGCCGATTCTGTCAGACGGCGTGACACGTAGCGTCGGCGGGATTAATCTGCAAAAAAAAACCAACGAAGATTTTTCTTTCATTAATACTCATACGCAAAATATGAACCACGAAAAAGTACCAAATATTGAAAATCGATGAAATGGTACGCTTTGAAATCAGAAGATCGAATTTTCCGAAAAAACATGGCTACATCTGCAATTAAATAATACTTTTATCTATTTTCCAAAACATTTAGATTCATGTTTTAGACAATAAGGTTGAAAAGCTGCATTCCAAGTTTCATCGGAATCGGTCGATTAGTTTTTAGCGATACGTCACGCCAGTTTAAAAAATGCAATTTAGAAGACCGAGCCATACCTCCACCATATTGAAAAATTAACGAAAAAAATACCATGTACCAGCCAAAAGTAGTAATAAAACACACCCTAAGTCTCAAAAAGATGGGGAAATCCTTTCACTAAAAACAAAATCATGAAAATCGGCCATTTTTTTCTTCATCTCAATCACGCATACGAGTTTCAACAAAATCGAATGCGGACCCAAATAATGTTACTTCTCAACTTTCCTACTCTGCTCTCATCCCGTCTACGAAAAATCACAAACCTGTAGCTACTTTTTAAACCAATCGCAACAACCACGACGCTTCTAGTCTCATGTTCCTCACAGTATACGCATGTATTAGACATTTCTCAAACTTTTTCGCCTAAACTGGAAATTCATCCAGTGAAGGAGGGATCCGCTGTCAATTCAAGGCTCTTCAGTTCAAGACGGATTAGCTGTCAGTGAATCTATTCATTGACAGCCTGTCCATCTTCATATATCTTTGCATGTTCCTAAACCCCTCTGCACCAATCGCCACGAGGGTATCAAAATGATATCCAGCCATCGAGTAAAATTCAATATTAGTATGCTTCGTACTTCGTGTAAGCTTTTCCATTATTTTATCATTCACATCCACAGTGCGGGCGTTTTTCCGCATTTTGAAAAATCGCCTACACGAAATAGTTTCCTGCGCTTGACAGACAAACAAGAAGGAACCAAAAGCACGAAAAGTGCAGGGGGAAATTTGTTCTATTGTAATCAGGGAGAGAGAGAGAGAGAGAGAGAGAGAGAGAGAGAGAGAGAGAGAGAGAGAGAGAGAGAGAGAGAGAGAGAGAGCACATACACCAAACGCACGTCGGGAAGCCCGCAATCACAAAATGTAAATATGTATGAATCAATGATTAATCAGTGGCTCTTTGTCTCGCGAAATTGCAACCTGATCCATTGGACGAGGCCTCGCGCACGAAGGGATCGCAACGAGCGCAGGGGTGTAAGTTTCCGTATGTACGTGTATTGAGCTTGCCCGCGTCCTCCTTCGTTTTTTTTTCCTCTTCTTTTCATGTACTGCACTCGACTTTGCCCCCTCTCGTCTCGCTCTCCTCGTCGTGCCGAGACCGAAAAGCGGGCTCATGACGGTCGATGACTAACAGCTCGGAAATTTTTGTCTCTTGTCCATTGCCCCCCTCTTTTACGCTCGGTACCTTATCCTCGTTGCACCCCCCGCCCCCTCTGCCCTCCTCTCGTCACTCGTTCTGTACTCGCGGTCCCACCCTGTCTAGCCTCCGTCCCCCCCCCCCCCCCCCCCGACTCGCCGCTCTTTGTCTTTGTCATCGTGTGCAGCCCCTCTTCAGTCACCACTTCCCCACCGACTGATGACTGACATGACTCCCGCGTTTCGCGTCAATATCGCACGATTTTCTTTCTTTTTTCCACTTTATTATTATTCTTTCTCCGTTTCTTTTTTTTTGCAGTGACTCTTTCGTCACTGCTGGATGGTCGAATGGCGCGGATAAGCTTATCGCGACGTAGCCGAGTAACGGGAATTTATCACGTATTGATAACGGGAAACAAAGAAGGACATCGTTATCTTCGAATTGCTCGATTAATTACGCGATTTGGCGCGCTTATGCAATGCGAGTGGGACGGTGAAATATTTTGAAGAATCAATAAGTTCCAGGCCCATTTGTTAATTTGGACGGAAGGAAAAAGTAGGCGATGACGCACGGCTTCCATTGTGTCACAATGACGATGCTCGTTCTGGGCGATCTGAAGACATAGGGAGTTTTTATATTTTACCACGTGATTCCAAAAGGTCGTCATTCGAAAAGGAATATCTATCGGGATTGATGGCGGAAGATGGATCGAAGAGACATTTATTTTAGTGTCGGGGAATTATTGGAGCGCATTAGATCCGGTGAGATGAATATCTGAATGGGTTATCCCGAAGGCGAACATCATCACATTCTATGAAGATTATTGGCCTCGCATTTAAGGAGTTTCGGGAAGATTGACGATATGTTACCATTTGATTGAAATTTATACAGTACATTCTTTGTTACCTTCAAATTTGACATCGTTCGTCTGCACCGTTTCTATAAAACTGCAATTGGAGGAACACTTTTTGACATAGGGAGATGCCTAATTGTTATAATGTAAAGGCAGACGAAATTGTCATCGTGTGCTGAGTGATTTGACAATTTTTTCCAAATGCGAAATTCATCCCATTCTATCAAAATGATTGGTCTCGCATTTAAGAAGTTTCGGGACAATTGACGATATGTTACCATTTCATTCAAATTTATACATTTAACTCTTTGTCATATACTCGATGCACCCTTTAAATTTGACATCGTTCGTCTTCACCGTTTCTATAAAACTACAATTGGATAAACACTTTTTGACATAGGGAGATGCCTAACTGTCATAATGTAAAGGCAGACAAACTGTCATCATGTACTGAGTGATTTGACAGTTTTCACTCAATACATTATAACAATTTCGTCATCAGTACCATAATGCAGTGAGTGATTTAACAGTTTTTCATAACACTTTGAACCTTTTTTCACACTATTTCGTGTGTAAAACTGCCATTCAGCGATGACCATAGGTCCCCTGTGTCGAAAAGTGTTTCTTCAATTGTAAATTTTATAGAAGGCATGGATCATCGATTTAAAATTTGGAGGGTGCACTTGGTATATGACGAAGAACTTACTCCATAAATTTCAATCAAATGGCAACGTGTCGTCAATAGTCCCGAAACTCCTCAGGGTACAATTCACAAATATACAATTAATGTTCGTTTAGTGGTATATTTTGGAAAAATAAGTAGACTGGATAATAAAAGAAGTTCGCCAAACTGCCTTCCACATTGTCCTCGAAATTGTAATTTCAAGGTACTGTCTTGAATTTAGACACCTCGATTAAAACAGCAACATGCGCTGTTAGTCTACACTGCGTAGAAATAATGGGTTCAAAATCCTTTTTTCTCGTGTGTATATATATATATATATATATTACGTAGCTGAACACTGAGCAATGTTGGTACTGGGCGCCAACTGGAGGATCGGAGCCGCGGTCGAGTTGCGAGCTAAGCGACGGCAACGACGGCAAAGTTTTTCTTACTCTGCCTGGTACAATACTACTGGTACGTACAGCTCTGCACATGCAAGAAATACAGACCGCCCTGGCCTTATGCTCCGTAGCTCAACGGAAATCCCAGAGCCATTCACCGAGCCAAGGACCTTCGGATCAAAGGCTCCCTTCGAGCCGCTAGCCGGCCAACACACCAGCACCAATGCATTTGCAATGTTACGCGTATGCTGCACCGTCGAGTATGTGTGTGTGTGCGCGCGTTTCGTACGTAACGCTTAAAGACCGGCGTTTTCGTACGACAATGACGTCACTCCGGTAGCAATTGCGCGGTAACGAGCGATTGTGGAAAATCGTGTGAGAAAAGAGACACATAAAGGAGAAATTTGTCAGGCTGCTTATCTGCGTGACAGTCGCGAGAAAATCATCTTATTGTGTTGCGTGTACTTTTTTTTCGTGAGGTAATCCTACGGTGTAGTTGTCCGAGTGTTGTTCCATTGCTTTGGGGAAATTTCAAAATATCTCGGCAAAGATTTCAATGAGGTGAAGTCGCGTTTGGAAATTGTCGGCTTTAATTTTGGTCTTACGAAAGGGACCCTGAGTTGTGGATACGAACAGGTGGGGAAGGTGGAAAATGGTCAATACAATGATCTTTGATTTGACTTTTGCGAAAGGGAATTGTAGATACGAACAGGGGGAGAAGTTAGGAAATGATCAATACAGTGATCTACAATTTGGCTCTGACGAAAGAGACCCTGAATTCCAGATGGAAAGTGGTGGTGAAGGTGAACGGTGATCAATACAATGATCTTTGGTTTGGCTCTTACGAAGGGACCCTGTGGTCTAGGTATGAACTGGTGGAGAAGGTGGGAAATGATCAATACAATGATCTACAATTTAGCTTTCACGAAAGAGACCCTGAATTCCAGATGTAAAGTGGTGGTAAAGGTGAACGGTGATCAATACAACGATCTTGGGTTTTGCTCTTAGGAAAGGGACCCTGTGTTCTAGGTATGAACTGGTGGGGAAGGTGAAAGATGATGAATGAAATTATGTTTAATCTGGCTCTTCGGAAAGGGACTCTAGATATGAACTGGTGGGGAAGATAGAAGATGATCATTGCAATGATGTTTGCTTTGGCTTTTACGAAAGGGATCCTGAATTCTAGGTATGATGTGGCGGAGAAGGTAGAAAATGATCAGTACAATGATCTGCAATTTGGCTTTCACGAAAGAGACCCTGAATTCCAGATGTAAAGTGGTAATGAAGGTGAAAGGTGGTCAATACAATGATCTTTAATTTGGCTCTCATGAAAGAGACCCTGAATTCCAGATATAAAGTAGTGGGGTAGGTGAAAGGTGATCAATTCAATGATCTTTGATTTGGCTCTTACGAAAGGGACCCTGAGCTCTAGGTATAAACTGGTGTGGAAGGTGGAAGATGATGAGTACAATGATATTTCACATGTCTTTTACGAAAGAATGATCGATGAATCACGATAATAAAAAACATCAAAACAATGGTCTTCAATTTGACTCTTACGAAAATGATCGTAACAATTATCTTTAATTTGGCTCTTACGGAAATGAGCAAGACAATTATTTTTAACATGCCTCTCACGAAAGGAACCTTGAATTCTAGATATAAGCTGGTAACGAAGATAGAAAATGATGACTGCAATGATTTTGTTTTTTGGATACTTACTTGCGGAACCCCTCCCCCTCATTATGGGTTTCAGAAAATGAGAATGAGCGATGTTCGAAATAAAATGCACTTCAGGCACATGAATTTAAAGAAACATATATTTGAAAATTGACATTCTGCAACAAAAATTGAGATATCGATCAATCGATCGAAAAAAAAATGTTGAGGATCGTCCCAATGTGCGTTCACAAACAAAAAATTCCAGACGTCCGGTTACGTTCGGCTTCGCTTATCTCAACACACATACTTCGGAATATTCGCGATCCCGTACTTGCAATTTGAGCAGTCGTTACGTAAGGAGAGTCCCGTTCGTTCGGGCCTCGACAAATTTTCTTACCAGAATTAAATTTCACGAAAGCACGTGCATAATGTTACATAAATAAGTTGCGTTTCGGTGTGGACATGACGCACGGTACAAAAATGGCCGGCTTCGGCGTACTTTGCTCCGCCGTGGTTTTTTTTTTTTTCGCGTTTAGCTATATCGTCATCCACGACCCGATTGGCCCGGCGATACAGATTAGACTGGCCAATGAAGTTGATAAGAATTATGGCCAGTCGTGCGCGATTCCGGTCGTATCTTTTCTCACTTTTTATCTCGCTCTACTTTTCACGAAAGAATCGAACGAATACTCGACACGAAAAAGCAAATATTACACACACCGAAGCAATTGTAGATACCATATTATTGATTCACCTGTGCAAATTTTAACTGATAAAATTCGTAATACTGAATTGGTGAAGTTGCTATTGATTTGTTACGGTCAAAATGAGAAGTATAATAACGCCTTTACAGGGGAATTTCGCCTGGTGGAGGTGTCCCGCTTATTGAAGCAAATTCTAGTTCGCGATATTGCCACCACGCGTCGCTGCTATCGAGTGTCGCTAATCACCATAGCTCCAAAATGTCGTACCTCACGCGCGCTGTTCCCTATCGAGGTGACAACTCGCTATTTTCGCAAAGCATCACACCCTTAAGAGAGTAAGTACCGTAAAATGGGGTTACTTTGAGCAGGTTTTGGAAGTTTTTTGTAGGTAACATTTTTTTAACATCTTAAATTCCTTTTTTTGCTCCGATTTGCTCCGAACAACGACAATGTGTCATTTGGTTATCAAATGTATAAGAAAATCAAGCCCCCCCTCAGAATTTGATATATTTTTTTAAGTGCCTAAGTAGGCTCAAGTGTGGAGTTCCTTTGAGAAGGCATTGAAATGCAACTTATGTCAAAGATTAAGGGTTACTTTGACATATTTTTAATTTGAAAAATTGATATTTTAAGTATAATAGGTGGAATTAAAAACAACGATTTTTTACAATTAAATTGTCATTTTCATTAAGGGAACATTTTGCATAAAAATATCAAGTACCTAGGGTACTATTATAGGCACTTAATCAGTCTTATAATTATCATTGATATTAAATTCAACTTGAGCAACATGCCAATCAACTTTATAATAAACTTGAATAAAAAATTTGAGCAACAATAGAAGAAAAGGATTTTGGCGCTCTGTTGAAGTAATCCCATAAACTGTCTAAGTTACCCCGAATGTAAATTTCAGCCCGTTTGACGGTATGGCATAGCACTGAATTGCGATGTAAAAAAGCTTTGGGATTTTTATGATAACTGTCGTAAATTCGTTTACCCATTGCCTGACTGATTGTGAAACCTGCGCCGCAGATTTGACGATGATAAAGTCATTCGTTCGGATGATGCGTTATCGGATTGTGGTGAGCTTTCGGGAGGTTGGGGCGCGGAAAAGCAGAAAAATCTTGAAAACTCCGCCACGAGAGTCGCGAGCAAAAAGCTCTTCAAAGATAACGATACCGAGCAACATCCGCACGTTTCTCCCATTCCCATTCGTACCAACAAAATCGACTTCTTCGCCGGATACTCTCAACTCTCCCTGGCCGAAGTGCCTAGAACAACTGCGACTACCAGCGGGATGTGACGATAAGCACTCCACGGTTCCCGCGATCGCTGATTGGCCCGACACAAAACGCATTTTCCGAAACGTTTTTTTTTTCTCCGCAATATTTTTGCAACTCTCTGGAAGCCCAATTCGAAGGGTCAGAATGATGCTGTTTTTTCTAGCAACACATTGGTTGGAATAAATTAATTTTTTCCCAGCATGTTGTAGACATCGTTGTGGTTACAATGTCATTTTTTCGGCAGAACATCTTTCAAAGTGTTCGTGGTGATGCAGTTGGCGTTGCAGTCCTCCAGCGGCGAGGCCCGAAACGGCGGGATCTCTACCAGGCTCAAATGTAATGTGAAAACAAAATAAATAAAAAAATTCTTCAGATATATCCAACTGACTATGGGTTCACGATCCACTTTCAGAAATTTCGCAAAATACGAAAAATTACAGGTTCTCCAAAAAAAACCTTGTTTTTCTCTTGAAAAACAGCATGATGAAGTCATTGTTATTAACAAATGGTTCATCCAATAAAAAAATGCGATCGTGAAGGGAAAGTACTACTGTTTGAACGCTCACTGTGCAAATTCAAGTCAATAGTGCGAAAGTTACTCAAGATATCAATCCCGCCGTGTCAAGATATGTAGTTTCGAGATAATCGCGTTCAAAGTTTTCGTACATATTTTACACGATCTCGTGAAATATTGTCGTTTTACCGCTAGTCAGCGATTCCGGCACCATATCCCCCATGGAAATTTATGTATGTAAAATATATGCAGAAAATACATGCTGCATATATATATATATATATATATATTGGTCGCATATATAGTGACGAAAAATAGAATAATATGTATATATTCAGTATATATGCACCAAATATATGACGCATATATGACCCATATATTTTCGATATATTTTTCTGACCAAACAAATATATGCTACGTATAAACACTATATATGATGCATATATGAGGCATATACGACGCATATATTTTCGATACATTTTCAATCTATTTTTTTGTCAGAAAAATATATCAAAAATGTATGCGTCACATATGACTCATATATGTGTCATTTATGCGTCATATATGACGCATCCATTTTTGATACATATTCCTGACAAGAAATATATGTTGTGTATAAACACTATTACAGTTAAACTTCATAAAACTCAAAACTTAAACTTAAAAAAACTTAACTTGCAGTTAAAGTACACTATTCCATATAAACACTATATACATGTGTATGTGTATGTATGTAGCATATATGTACCATTTATGCAGTATATATGTGGTATGTATGCAGTGTGTATGCAACATATATGCTAAATATATGTGGTATATATGCAGGGTAAATGCTACATATATCATTGATATATGATACATTGATATACAGTAATACCACGCATATACACCTCATATATAAAAACGTTACGAAAATTAGAATTTGGCACGTATATGGAACATATATTTTCAATATATGGCATACATTTCACATATATTATAATTATTAATAAAATAAATTTGCTGTACATTTTTGCGTATATAAATTTCCATGGGGGATAAGTGTCCTTCCTTATAACCGAGATCGTGTTGCACACCTAATCTATGCAATCTGCGGGCTATTCGGGCCTCTCTTGAGTGTTCTTGTGCTTTGATGTCTGCTTTCGTTACACGCGAATCATCCTTAACCCGACGCACACTGTTCCACTAAAATAGGTGTAACTTCGTCAATTTTTAGAATTTCAGGGTCTGGTTGGCCTTAAAATATTTTTTAAAACTCACTCTTTAAAAATATGCAAAAAACGATTTATTAAGCTTCTAGAGAGGGATACCCTTACTCACTTTACCTACTGATGAATCTCCCGAATACTGAACACCAAGGAATTGAAGAAAAAAAACTTTTCAAGGAATTGATAAAATGTCGGGTTCGAGTTATCTGCAAGAGGGGTTCTGGACCTATATTAACATTGTACAATAATTTCATTGTGCAATAATATTGAATAACAACTTGAACCCAAACGATCAATTATTATCACGCAATAAGTTTGACGGCCCATAAGCGTCAATGTTTTCGCGTGAGCAAGACCTTCCCAGTGCATGGCGCAATACTAATCCTACACGGTGCAATAAAAAAAATATGGCGCAGTAATATTTAAACGCGCTCAAACTTTTGTCCAATCATTGTGCAATCTTCGCTACTAACCCTTAACGGCCAAAAACATTGCGCAATTCGCAATAGTGTGCAGTATAATTGATCATTGAGGACCCGCCTAAAAAACGGGAATTCCAAAATGTCAATTATCTGCAAGATCGTAAAACTTGAAGTAATCGAGCTCGGGTCGTTTTACGAGAGTGGCAGTTCTTTCGCAATTCTCATGAAAGAAGCAACGGACGGAAATCCTGTTTTGAGTTGGCGTTTACTATTTGGTTTTCCTTTCCCTCTGCTTCTCTTTTGCCCCTCCCCCCCCTCACTCTCTTTTCGGTCACCCGTTCGAACATGATGTGTCTAGCGCCTAAGTAACTCACATTTACTATGGCTTGTGCATGTCGTCATTGGTGCAGTCTGCTAATTTTTCACTAATGTTCATTAATCTCAATTCCATCACAATTGCATTATACAGAGGTTGAGCTGTATTTGTGTTTGCATTTTATTTCCATTTTATGTTTATTCTTTATTCTTTATTTTTATTGACTTTTATTATGATTTGTGCACTTATCAAATCGCTGCTTACACTAATTTTTAATTGTTATTTTAATTATATAATTTGAAGATGTTGTCGCATTTATCTTATGTTCGTTAAGGGGTTAGGCCACAGTAACGGGTATAAAATCATGTGCGAATGTAACAATTTTTTTTTTCGTTCGAAAAAGTGACTCACTCATAAATTTAATTACACAACCATTTAGTATGAATATTAAGAAGATTAGATATTAAGATATTAAGAAGACTATTAAGAATTAGATATTACGAATTACGAATTAGATATTAAGATATTAAGAAGACTATTAGAATTTTTTTCTGCGATGTACAAAATGACCGACTACTAATATTTTTTTAATCTTCTTTTTGGCTGCTCCGCGGCGTGACATTTGGCATCCACAAAAGAACGAAAAACAAAAATTGTTTCATTCCAAAGTGGGTATTTCAATTGAGTTGTAGGTATTCGAATGAATTTTCAGTGAAAACTTTCGTATGAAACTGCTCATAAAATGAAAATTTTTCGATTAATCATAAATTTTGTACGTTTTTTTCTGCGAAATGCAATTAGGAACAAGACTTTTAAATGTGAAGTAAATCGAGTGACAATTGTTGAAGTTATTTGTCACGCCAATGAGAAAAACGCGTTCAAGTCAAAGTCGGTGAAAAAAAATGTCTTGCTATAAATCGAATAGTAACTTATTCTTATGACGATAAAGCATCGTTTTAGCAAAAAAACATCGAGATTTTGAAAATTCTACTGTGGCATTACCCTTTAACACGCATATTATTTTTGTTTACTTCAACATTAGTTCAAATGATTTGTACTTTTTGCCTAAAGGCTTGTTTTTACCAAGGCATTAAATATATCATCACTCGATAAATCTCTCTCTCGCTCTCTCTCACTTTTCTAATTTAGTCACCTCGTTCCTTAATTTTCAATAATAATGTATGAATATCTGATCTTCAATTTTTTGTACTACACTATAAAAAATGATATGAAATTTACAATACATTTAAGGTACAAAGGAATTGAATTTTATGAACTCAGTAGATGAAATTAAATTTGAAACACTTGTACCGTAAATTTACAACAGAAACATGAAATTCTAACGTGGATATAGAATTTAATAGATGCAACATGGAATTTCAAAGACAAGTTTGTAAATTTGTGGATAATGTATTGCATTAACCCGTGTCTTCAATTGAAAATCACTACAGATGTATAATAAATCAACTATAAAAAACAGAGCATCGAAAATACAAAACAAGTTGGAAATTTATTTACAGCAGCCTGAAAAATATATGTGAAACTGAATTTTACGATACGTACAATGCATGATCACAACAGATTTATTTAAAAGTGCGAAACTGGAATTGAAAAAAAAATGTATAAACGCTGATGAAAATCACATGAAGCAATGTGAAAATTATATTAAATTTACACTACATGTAAGGCACAAAAGAATGGAACTTTACGAACTTAATATACGAACGAATTAAATATACACTCGTATATTGATATCAGCAAATGGTTCTTGATTTCAATATACATGGATGTGAACATTTTTTACACGTGCATTATTTTTCAAACGCACAAGTATATTAATATTACGGAGCTACAATTTTATTTTTAAAATAACCCGCGTTGGATTTTCAAAATATTATCTGAAATTTTATAAACGGCGTCCGCATAAAAACATCATACACTTGTGTATTAATTTTTACACCGAAGATTTTTACAGTGCACATTAAAGGTAATACTTTGTTTCCGTAAAATTAATACACACCCGTATGCTGATATTAGCAAATGGTTCTTGAATTTAATACACACTCGTATTTTAACATCAGCAAATGGTTCTTGATTTCAATATACTTGGATGTGATTATTTCTTTACACGTGCATTATTTTTCAAACGCACAAGTATATTAATATAACGGAGCTACACTTTCATTTTTTGAATAACCTGTTTTGGATTTTCAAAATCGTATCTGAAATTTCATAAGCGGTATCCGCATAAAAACCTCCTACACTTGTGTATTAATTTTTATACAGAAATTTTTTACAGTGTACACTATATTATTTTCCGTATTATTGTAGATTACATATTATTTACTTTTACTATTACCACTCTTGCCCCAAACTAGGGCATAATAAACTACCAATTAATCAATCAATCAATCTCTTTCTTTGCTTTTCCTCTCTTTTCCTCCGCTCCCCCCTCTCTCTTCCTCCCCCCCCCCCCCCCCCCTTTCTGTTTCGCTCCCTCGCTCGGCCCCCTCCCGGTACAATCGCAAAGTACACGGATAGCGAGATACGAGCACGGTGGCAGCGTGTACTCGGTTTCGCCGGTTGCCGGCTGCGTGGCTGGCCGAATAGTGAGGAGCGCGTGTTTCCCCGCGTGCGTGTGTCGAGGTAGAGCTTCGTGGGACAGTGAGAACGGATAGGGAACAGTGCGGCGGTGGGTAGAGTGGCGCAGTGGTAGTGGCGTGGCGGCACGAGAGTTGGGAAGTAGCGCGCACCCGTGGCGTGGCAGTGGTGATGATGATGGTGGTGGTTGCTGTGACGGCGTCGACTGGTGGCGACATAGATGGCGGTGGCGGGCGCGCGGCGGCGGCGGCGGCGTTCGAACCAAAAGAGCGCGCCACAACGACCGAGTGAGCGCGAGCGCGCGTGGCGGGGTGGGGGGGTGGGGGAAGGGGGCCGTTGGGCGCGAGAGGGAGAAGGAGCTACACGAAAGCTCGGAGTCGCTCGGGAGGGGCGGCGCGGCATCGGCGAAGGAGGAGAAGAGGGGGGCGGCGTGGCGACGACGGAGTGGGGGTAAGAGGGAGACGGTGAGAGAGACAGAGTGAGTGAGAGTCGGCGGTGCCGCGGATGGCCGGAGCCGCTAGCGCCCAAGCCACGCTCGTAGACGCGGATGCAGTTACGGGAGCGCAGCGCGACCCAACGCAGCTCCGCACATAACGCATATTCCCCCCACAGCCAAAGCACGAGAGCGGCAACAGCAGCCGAGAGAGACCCCGTGGGTTTTGCACGCTCTCTCTCCCTCTTTTTCTCACTCCCACCCCCACCCACCCCCCCCTCACTCTTCGTATTCCGTTGCTCGTTTACACACCCGCGTCCCGTCGCGTCTCCGCACAACTCGCCGAAACATACACACGCGGAGAGACCACGCGCGCACAGGGGAAACTTCGGCGACGTTAATAAAGCCCGGTGGGCGGGGGTGGGTGGGCTTCGGGGGAGCGGGAGGCCGAGAGATAGACGAAGATACATCCGAGAGGGGAGAAACCTGTGGAGGAAGAGAAAAAGAGAGAGGGAGGGAGAGAGAGAACGAAAAAAATAAAAAAACAGAAAACAACCGTGCGTGTGTTTTTAGAGGAAGACGAAGTATACGTATGCGATCGAAGGGTTAAGAAAATTGGGCAAGGTGGGGGGTGGGGTAAAGCGGGTAAAGAGGATAGGAAGAGGAATAAAGCGTCGGGAATCAAAGTGACGAGAGTGCCGACGCCTCACTGTCGTCCCACACGTGTGTGTGTGTATGTGTGTGTGTGTGCGCGCGCGCGCGTGTTCGTCTCTCACTCTACCTCACAAACGACAAGTCCAAAGTACGGAAAAACCAGAGGAAGAAAATATGGAGACGTCGAAAGTATGGGGTACGTCGAAAACGTGAAAAAGTAACGCGTCGAGGATATTGCGAAAAGGACAACGATAATGGCGTTGGAGTTTCCGGTTTGAGAGTGAGAGCGAATCGAATTTGTCACGTGATCGTCACAACGTGGAGGAATATTAGATAGTGACAAATTGAAGCTGATTGTTCGTCCGTACGCAGAGTCCTGCCGAGTGGCTGCCTACGTTCGAAAAGCCACACGTGTTCCGTAGATCGCCGAGTGAATAGTGCCCGGAGTATTCAACACCGGAAGTCGACCAACTTCTCCGGAGTAGAATGACACGAAAGAAATTTGAAATTTTATCCTGTTACACGATATCGCGGAATTTCGCAAGCTCCGGAAGGTGATTTTTCGTGTCGAAAGTTGACGGTCGGTAGTTTTTGGAATTTTGCAATTTGAGTGTTAATTATGTGACGATTCGACGCGGTTGCCAGTTACGAGCAATTGGATTAATTTCCCTTTTTTTTCCCACCCGAATTTTCCTCGCATTTCTGAAGCATCGAGATAATTGTCGGACGAAGACAAATCGAATGGGAATTGTCGTCTTTTCTCAAGTCTGCGAATTGGAAAAAAAAGAGAAATATGGAATACAAGTATCACGCCGAGTTTTCGGTCAAACGCGTTTGTTAGTGGAGCGAGGTCGACTCTCTTGGCGACGCACACACGTGCACACGCGTCGCTCGTTTGCGGGGGGGAAAAAAAAGCACGACGTATCGTCGTTGGAGGAACGCCGTCGGTTCGGCCAATCTACTGAAATCTACGCAAACGAAAAATCTCTCTCGATGCAACCGAGGATGAATTTTTGGAGAACACTGACCGCGAAAAATACGATCGAAAAAGTGGCTGAGACGATGGAACGAGAGATAAGTCGACTTCGACGATCAACGTACGTTTCCGGGAGTCACGCGACGATCTAGAATCAAAGAACAACATTCGTCGGGCGAGAAAAAGGTCATCGCGGGTTGGCGAGATTTCGAGGTGAAAAAAAATTTACAAAAAAAGCACGAAAAAAAGCACAAGGTAAAAAAAAGCTCACGTCCGGTTAAATCCGAATCGACACATTTGCCCTTCGTTCGGTTGGAGCCCCGCGCGACAAGAGTAACATCATTCCACATTTGTTTCCTTCGTCTGTGTGTGTGTGTGTGTGTGTGTCTGTGTGTGGGTATGTGTGCATTTATCGAACAGTGATAACATCGAGAACGAGTTTTCCGCTCTGGCGTTATTTTTTTTTTCACCTCGCGCGAGCTCATTGCGTTTGAGAACCATGTGCGCTCATACCCAATCCTTCGTACAGTCATTTCGATGGTGACGGAGATGGCGAGGATCATGGCGAGAAGCAACCCAAAAATACGAAATCCCGAGGGTTGGGCGATTTAGCGAAAAGACAGGGTGGACAGAACGAGACGATTGTGATTTTTTTGCTCTTCGTTTTTATCGTTAACACGAGTCCAACATTCGAGAACGTGTGAGTAAAAAGAACAATTAAATTTTCGATCTGCGGGAGGGTGATTACCTTGGAAGTCACGGAAAATGTCAATTCGTCATTTATAATTCATTTGTTATGTGCGTGACGAAAAATGCCGAAGGTATTGTCATCCACAGGTGCTCACTCCCCCCCCCCCCCGCGACCCCATCGTCGCAATCCACAATTGCAAAATCTCGATCGGATTACTTTTTTTTTAATCTTGATAAACTACGGTGAAGGAGGTAAATAACGGTCGTTACTCTCTCCGTTATGCGGTACTCGTTACGTTTATTTTAATGGCTTTCTTTACGCTGTGCACTGGAGAAACAATCATTTACATTATGAAGTGTAGACGTTATATATATATACACACATATGTATATATATATTTATACATATGAAAATACCGTGATTCACTTTTGCATTAGATAATTAATAATACACTAATTACAGAGAAAATAAACAGTAATTATGTTTGTAATAAACCAATTACAGAGAATAGGCAAAATCCACGATTTTTATCATAGTCACAAGATAAATTCTATTCGTAATTTTGAATCGAGGAAAAACATCGCAAAGGGCTATGAAAATACGTCATTTTTCAAATGAATTTTTCATTTTCCGTAATTGAAGATTTTTTATTTAACTCAATGGCATTTGCATTTGTACCTTTTTTTATTTCGCGAAATGATCTATCTGATAAGGCGAATTGAATAAATTCTTCGATCGATCCAAGAATATTTATGTGAATTCCTATTAATGAATGAGAAATCGGGCAGTAAATGAAAAGTAAATGCCAAAATGGGCTCACAGGGCGTGGAATCCTGAAAATCCTGCTTCATGAGCGACGGATAATAGGTATAGGTTTTATTTTTTCACGGCTTTTTTTGGAGATCCAATATATACACTACCGCTCAAGAGTTGTCGATCACTTTGCGTAATAACAAAATTTTCGCTCGCTCTGGATAATTGCACAATTTTATTAGAATGATAAAATTCATTTTATTTCTCATTCTACGATGATATAGCTCTATAAAATTAATTATATTATTCCGATACAATCTGGCTATTATCCGGAGGGTTGAAATATTTTGCAATTATCCAAAGTGATCCAAAACCTTTAACCGGTATTGTGTATATCCGGTGAAAAAATATGAGAATATCTTACCCGTCGGATATGTATTTTTTTATTTCAACCCCCCCATGAAGATTATTTCCAAGCGACCAAATGTTTCGTAACGATTTGTTCTAGAGTCTAAATATTCACGAAAATCATTATGAAAAAAATGAAATAAAAATAAAAAATCTGCGTTACAATCCAACGTTGCAAACTTCGGAGTCATCTATATGCGCATACGTAGGTACAAACTAACGAAAGCTCCGTTTCTGCTGAAAGAGGACATCGCTATCAGTACCACTCATTCGTCAGGCCAGATTTGCATGAAGTATGAACTTCTTCAAGGATATTTCAAGCTCGTCTAAATTCTACAATTATTCCGTATAAGCGGGGGTGGAAATTAAATTGTAAAAGGCGAGAAGTGCGCCTGATACTTTCCTTGATGAAAATAAACAATGGAAGAAAAAAGGAAAAAAAAATTAAATGCAAGTTGTGAACGATTTATGCTCTTTCCTCCACATCTTTTTTGAGTCCTGGGCTATTAGAGAGTGCAAGGAAACAAGCCAGAGATAGATAACATATGCACAACATATGCACATATAACATACATGTGTGTGTGTGTGTATATATATATATATATATATATATATATATATATATATATATATATATATATATATATATATACATATATATATACATAAATACAAATATAAACAAGTAAGGATAAAGTAGTACTAGCGTTTGTAATCGCAACGATTATTACTCAGTGACTGGTAAAAGCTAATTGCTCCGCAACATCGCTTGTATCTATTCGGGAAGTTTTCTTCTCGACTCCCACGTTATTGCCAGTCCGAAGAAATAATCCAGGGGCATTGGCATTTTTATAAAAGAGCACAGGTCGTACGTAATTCACTGGAAAACAAACGTATTTATAAAAAAATGAAAAATGTCTTGCTAGAAAAAATGATAAAAGCTGGTAATTTGTCGAATATTGTTAGGAATCATTATTGCTGCATTAACAATAACTGCAACGCGATGCATAGGAATGACGATTAATAAAAACAACAACAATGATCATAACAATGTTAGGTGTACAAATTAGTTCCGTGTCCTTGATAAATTTTGTTTCAATTCGAAGGCACCGAATTAATTTCTACACCTAATATATACGATGATAATAATATGAATAATTGTTATATATTCGTTATTATTATGATTGTAATAACGATGTTTGATTATTATTGCTGTTACCGTTACTATTATTACGATTATTATTAACCGAGAATAGTTTTTTTTCGGCAACGACTTCACTGTTACCGACGAGTCCTCAATCGTACCGAAACTCATCTCCCAAGTTGTACTTGCAACCCTACGCGAGTATCACCGTCACTCGAATTAAGGGGGGCAATCCCTTGAGATGCCCGAAAATAAGTCATCTTTATGGATTTTTTTTAAGGCTACGAAATAGTCGCTTCGTTTTTTAATTTTGAGATTATTTTATTACAACTTTAAAGTAACAAAAAAAACTTTTTTAAACAAAAAAAACATGGCGGCGTTATAAGATATTCTCTTGAGCGTCTTTTGAAAAACTGTTCATGTTTTGAAAAACTGGTCCAAAAGTTATTGATCGATCTCGCTGCAATTTTGCGAGGTTTCTCACTATAACATTATTGAAAGGATACACCGAAAGTTTCTAAGGTTATCGCGTAAATAAATAACTTTTTTGGGGTAAACATTTTCGAGAAAATGGTCAAAAATATGAAAATTTGATTACAAAGCATTCTTAATTTTTAGTTGTATACTTTTTTATATTTCTACAGGTATGTCCTTCCAATGATGTTACAGTGAGAAATCGCCCACAATTTCAGCCAAATCGATCAATAACTTTTTCAGCTATAACATGAGCAGTTTTTTTAAACAAGCCCAAAGAAATGTCTTATTACGTCGCCGTTTGTTTCGTTTAAAAAAGAAGAAAAAAATGTTAACACTTGAAAGTTGCAGTAAGATAATGTCAAAATGTTTAAATGATGCGATTATTTTACGTCCATTAAAAAAAAATCATTTAAAATTACTCATTTTCAGGCGTTCAAAAGGATTATGCCTCTTAATTTATCGTCCTTTTTCCAAAAACTCCTCCATTTTTTCCACATTCAGTTGATTTGTTCCCGAGAGAAAACGTTTTTCAGTGGGCGAGCGCCAAAAAAAGGGGACAAGGGATGCGAACACTCCGAGACCGAAGAGGAGAGACGATTTTTGTCTTTGTCGAGGAGAGTCGAGGGCTGCGAAAGGGGGGGGAGGTAGGGAGAAAAAAGAGAAAAAGAAGATGGAAGGAAAGTACACATTGGGAGAGTGGAACGCGCGGGTAGTTGGACGAATCGATTCCGGTGAGTGCAGTTCCGTAAGAGCGACGATGCAACAGCATTGCAGCCACCCCGTCGCGCTTATGGCGTATGTATACGTCCATCACGTCTGCACACATGGGCGAAAGTTGTTTCGAAGACATTCCGCCCCGAGGATCGTCCCCATACTGCCCTATCGTCCCTAAACTCAACTTTGCCCAAAGCCCAAAGTGTTCAGGATCATCTGTGGAGAAATGCAAGCACGTTTGCACACGGGCTGCTTCGAGAATCATCCTGTACCCAAAATCAATGATTTGGGGGAAAAAAAAGTATGTAAAGACCTTCCTGAAAACAGCCAGATACGACGATAGTCACGGTATTGAAGTTTGCATCGTTGGGATTCAACGAAAATATATTTCTTGGCACATTTATGCTATAAAAATTACTGATACACTTTTTAAGGGGTGATACCAATGTGACACTTTCAAAAAATCAATTTTTTTGCCTGTTTAGATAGTTTATACTTTCAAGAATATTATTATCATTTATATAATTATCATTTTATCTTGCAAAAATCGATAGTTAAATATTTAAACGCGTTTTTCTCGAAATGGGATTTTTCGAATTTGCTGACATTGTAACTCAAAGAGCAATTGTCCGATTGACTTGAATTTTGAACTGAGTACTCTTGAATATATTTACTCGACAATGACGTGGGATACTTTTGTTTGGATGAAAATTGACGATTTGACGTGCAAAAAACCACCATTTTATAGGCAAGAAAACAGACGTTTTTTTCATAACTACGCCATTTTGTTAGATTTTGATATTTTCCGAAAATCCTACGTCATTGTACAGGAAATACCTTCCAGATTAACGACATTTTTTCCTCTTTCGGTTTCAGCTACTCAATCGGCCGGAATTATGTCAGCAGTGGGGGAACTTTTTTTTTGGCGCCTCCGAAGGCAGCGCATGAGTCGTTTGAATCTCAATATCTTTCTATGAAAAAATTATGTAGTTTAGGTCAAATATAGCCAGATATATTCTTAATTTTCCGAAACATTTAATTGAGTACTCTTCTTCCGAAAAAATCCCGAATATCACCCAAATTTTCAGCGTTCACACTGGTATAGCCCCTTAAGATCCTTGTCAGGGTTCCATTACCTGAGCTTGGAAAAAAGGGTTTAGATAGTAATAAAAATGAAGGAGTGAAAAACTTTTCTTCACAGTGTAACGGGTCGAAAAATAGCTGATGTACGCTATTTTTTTTATGGTTAAAATACGCTAATGTCTCTAATTTTTTTATGTTAAATCAAAGCACGCATGGAGAATAGAAAATAATTTTGTGAATGTTTCTTTTTATTTTTCTCCCATTTTTTTTAACGGTTGAAAATGTCTTTGAAAAAAAGGGATCCTCACAGCGTTATTTTTAATCAAAATTGACAAAATGGCGGCAATGTGAAAATAAGTATCAAGTTTACTCAATTTTTTCGACAGTTTTTCTTTAAAAAAATGAAGATTCCAAAAAAAAAACAGATTGTATAGTAAGATGAAGAATGGCGTGAAGAATGGTGTGTCCAAATTCGAGACGGATAGCTCGAAAACTCTTCCTTTAAGAGTGTACCCCGTTTTGAAAAACGACATTTCGAGAAAAACGTGAATAAAGTTTCGAGTATGGAATTTTCATATAAATTGTCTACTTACGTTTATGTAAGCATATTGACAGCATGTTTATAACCGTCTATACTATCCGAAAATGCAAAAAAAAATCGATTTTTCGAAATTTTCACACTGTGATCATAATTAAGGCCTTACCCCCACTTATAGCGCAAAAAAGGCCTTTTTCATGAATTTTTTAAAAGAAAACTACAAAACTTTTTTAATCGATGAATACACCATCTTAAAGAACACATCTTGAAGAACTTTCAGTAATTTTTTTATTGAAAAATATTACATTGTTTAGTGGCAAATGGCCGTCAATGAAATAATGTTTTTATATACACGGTTTGCGGTGACCAACATTGCGGCGAAGTGGATCATCTGAAAAAAAAATGCGGATGGATTTAGTCAAATATAAGTATAAACTAGTCTTTAATCGAAGGATTTTAAAAAAATATTCATTTTTCACAAAATGGCGGACAGTCAAAGTTAATGGTTCGATTTTAACGGAAAAAACGGCCGTTTTTTGGCTATAAAAGGGCCAGTTTTTTTTTTTCAAAAAAAAAATCGAACGATTAAAGACTACATTTTTATGTATTAAATAAGCCTGCAAAATTTCAAGAAGATCGGTTCATTAGTGTTCGAGTAATCTTGGTCACCGACTTCAGAAATGCCATTTTGAGAAAAACGCGTTTAAAGTTTCAATTAGCCGGTCGTTTACACAACGGATTCTTCTTTTTCAACACTCATATCTCAGTCAATTTTGTTCGGATCGACTTTAAATTTTCAGGACATATTCTCAGATACTTATACTTCAAAAAAATGCAATAAAAAAAATCGATTTTTTCAAAATCGCAAGTGGGGGTAACCCCTTAAGGGATTTTCGTTGCATTCCAACGATGCAAACTTCAACGTCACCGATATTCAACGTTACGCACATAAGACGGACTCAAAATTTCGAAAGCTCCTTTTTTGCGTCCTTCTCTCGTCGTCCCTTTCTACTCGCGGCAACGTCTCGCGTACTGCATTTGCGCGCATACACACACGCACACACGTGCTTCTCTCGCTTTGTCTCTCTTGACGCTGGAGAGCGCCCGTCGTTCATTCGGCTCGTCCGGGCCAATCGACCACGAAATCCTCTTTTATTTTACTTCGTTTCATTATTATTACCATTATTATTATAACCTTCTGTTTTTTTTTCCTCGTTTTTGTTGAAAAAAGGAGGCAAAAAAGTACATCCGAGCCGGCTTTGTGTTTCGGTGCAGTGTGTTGCCGTTGCATAGGGCGCAGTGCGCGTAATTCACGTACCGGAGGGGTACAATCGAGCGAGAGAGCGCGAACTATGTATGCATGTGCGTGTACGTATATGTCCATATGCCGCAAGGCTAAGTATTCCGTTTTGCCGGCTGCTTACGTACAACGAGTGGAAAGGAGAGCGAGAGAATGATAGAGAGGTAAAAGGAAAGAGAGAAATGCAATGTAGTCGTGCCCAAGAACATCAAACTCGACATGATTGCCACTAACGTCACATTTCCATGGTATTGAAGTTTGGATCGTTTTAATGCAACGAAACAGTTTTTTTTGTTCGCGCGCTTAGGCGACGAATATCACTGAGTATTTTTTAAGTTCCTCGTTAGGCATCCATAACCCAAAACTGCGGGAGAAAAGTTCAGCAATTAAAGTTTAGAGTTCGGAAATTTAGAGTTTAGAGTTATTAGAGTTTAGAATCATATAAGTTTAGAGTTTGGAATTTTAGAAGTTTAGAGTGTAGAGTCTAGAATCATAGAAGTTTAGAGTTTAGGGTTTAGAATCATATAAGTTTAGGGTTCGGAATGTTAGAAGTTTAGAGTGTAGAGTTCAGAATCATAGAAGTTTAGAGTTTAGGGTTTGGAATTTTAGAAGTTTAGAATTATAGAAGTTTAGAGTTCAAAGTTTGGAATTTTAGAATTTTAGAGTTAAAGATTATAGAAGTTTAGAGATTAGAGTTTAGAATTATAGAAGTCTAGAATTTTAGAAGCTTAGAGTTTAGAATTATAGATATTTAGAGCTTAAAGTTTAGAATTATAGAAGTTTAGAGTTTAGTGTTTAGAATTATAGAAGTCTAAAATTTTTAAAGTTTCGACTTTGGAGTTTAGAATTATAGAAGCCTAGAATTTTTGAAGTTTAGAGTTTCGAATTATAGAAATTTAGAGTTTAACGTTTAGAATTACAAACGTTCAGAGTTTAGAGTTTAGAATTCTAGAAGTTTCGCGTTTAGAGTTTAGAATTATAGAAGTTTGGAGTCTAATATATCTTGATAGTAATAAAAATAAAGAAATAAAAAATGAAGGATTTTCATTACATTCCAACGATGCAACCTTCAACATCGTGCATTTCCAAGCACATAGTTGTGCATTTCTATGCCTCATTCCTTCTCTCACCCTCCACACTCCCACCACTTCCCTTCCTCCCCTTTACTCCTCATCGTGTTCGTTCTCCCTGGTCCACGCTGCCTCCGCAACGAGAGAGGGAGTGAGAGAGAGAGAGAGAGAGAGAGAGAGAGAGAGAGAGAGACTGACCTCCTGGTCTCTGCCACGTGCTCGGGGAAACCTGTCGCGCTTCTTCTCTATCCCACTCGCCCCTGCCTGCAAACATTTAGATGTTTATACATGTATTTCAGTGTACGTAGGTATACGTACACCGTCAATGTACGTGTGTATTATCTATACGTCGCGCGCGTGTGTGTGTTACTTGGCATGTGTGTGTGTGTTTGTTTCTGTGCATCGATGCTGTACACAAAGAGAAGACCGCGACTCTTTTGATACATAGCCGCGTATGTACAATTATATGGGCTTGCACATTTGGCCGGATATGTACCGGTATCAACTACTCGACTACTCCACTAGGAAACCCGTTGAAAACTCCAACATACCGACAAACCGGAATACGAGGGAACCACATAGTTCGGTTGTGTCCGGGATACGGCACACATATTTGCAAAATATAAATATGCATATGTTTGTGTGTGTGTGTGTGTGTGTGTGTGTGTGTGTGTGTGTGTGTGTGTGTGTGTGTGTGTGTGTGTGTGTGTGTGTGTGTGGGTGGGTGTGTGCGTGTGCGTGCGTGCGTGTGTGTGTGTGTGTGTGTGTGTGTGTGTGTGTGTGTGTGTGTGTGTGTGTGTGTGTGTGTGTGTGTGTGTGTGTGTGTGTGTGTGTGTGTACATTATATATATATATATATATATATATATATATATATATATATATATATATATATATAATGAGTGCCAGTAGAAGCATTTATTTGATTTAGCTGGCTAGTGCTATCCACTAATCAGGTCACTAGTGCCAATCAGGAAAAATTAGGAGCAGGTCATAAGAACAGGATTAATGTGATGAGCCGTAAAAGGTCGTCTTTACCGATTTATTTTTCTTCCGCCAGATCATTTATTTGGCATTTGAAAGAAAGGTATGTTACTAAGCATACATTGATTTTTCAAATATTCTTCAATGTGTATACTTTGGGAAAATGAGGGAAAAAATTGATTTTTTCGAACCGTCGATTAATTCAGACCAAACGATACGATCAATTGAGATGAAATTTATTGTATGCATGCGATACTTTTGCAGAAAGAGACTGACGTTCGATATTTTTCCAAAATTTAAAAAACTTTGAAGATTGTAGTTACCATAGGATGAATAGCGAATGACTAACTGATGCGCCGAATTCATGCATATTTTGATATCGTTAGGCTCTCGACAGTGAAAAAAAAACATTTTGAGCGTTGTTTCAAATGATTTTATCGAAAAATGACGGATAAATTAAATTTTTGCCTCTTTTTGCGGAGGGCCGTATTTTGTGGGGGCAGGGCCCTTCTGAATAATTGGTAAATCACAGTGGAGCTTAATAAAAATAAGTTACGATCAATGATTATATCCAACGATAAACTGGAATAAAAAGATACTCACGAATTTAGGAGATTTAAACATATTTACATTTTTCCTGAAAAGTCGCGGCTACGAAAATTGTTCTGCACGTCACATTTCTCCAATTTTTATCATTATTAGTTTCCTTAAACATTCGGTGGCCCCCTGTTTTTGTCGTCGGTGCGGAATCCTTAGGATTTTTACACGCGCTAAGCAGATTATATCTGGCATCTAGAGTTATTTAGTGTATGAGTGTTTAGATAGAAATTTGTCCAGCGTGTCATCTCCAAAAAATGCCGTATAAATGAGACGACTTTTAGAGTCGGAATTTTTCGTTGAAAGTTCGATAACAGGACTTGAAATTTTACCAGTATGCCGTGATGTATTTTTGCTGAATTATAGACGAAATTCAATTAATTGATTAATATTCGGGTTCGTGAAGAGAATACCTTAATTATCGTGTATTCAGACCAGAGATACTGCATCCTGGGAGCCATTGAACGTAGATCGGTAGCCTGATCATTTTTTTGCAGATTTTTCGTCAATCGGATTGGGACAATTATTGCAAAAGGTGACAGTGCTCATTTTGCTCCTTCTGCATACTGAAGTGCGAGTAATGATTCTTTTCTTATTTGAAATTGGGACAGATGAGCTTTTGGTGTTGTCGATTTTTTAATACCTGCTGTTGGCATTGAAAATTATTCTGATGAATCAGCGGTAAATTCAAAGAGTCTTAACTTCGGTCATATTCAATTATATATGTTTATGCATCATTTCCAAAAATGTAGCGTCATTTTTGCGATTGATTTTTTTTTTTCACGCACGACAAATTATTCGAATCGATTTTCCGTTCGCTCGCATCAGGTGTTCAATTTACATGCGCGTGAAATTTATCTAATTTAAATAAAGTTCGCGCTCGATCGGTTGCAATAACCGGTATAAGAATCATCTTGATCACTATGATTTAACGATGCGTCGAAAAATGTAATTTAAAAAATAATCCGACCAATTGTCGATCAATAATCATTCACCTGACTCCAGTTAAAATTCGAAATTTCCATAAGACTCAGTCGATTGTTATCGAGCGAATAAAAATTTTGCACTTTGGCAATAGTTTCTCGATGTGTACTCTTTGAAATGCGAAATGCACATTAATACGTCACATCCCCGTGCGATATAATAATTGCCGTTAAAGGGGGTTGTACATTTAGACAGGACAAAAATAAGCAATATTGAGGGATTTTTCAAACTAAGAAAGAATTATTCTACAATTATCAAACTTTAGGTATACTTTAATAATATATTTGAGTATACAAAGAAATTTTTTCAAATCAATTCATCATCAAAATAGTGGAGCTCTGGCAGAGTGTTACAGCAAGATCGCCGCGGGAGTTGCGAATCAGCGTGCAGTCTAGCTTCCCGTACACTTTGATTTGCAAAAAAGGTCAAACATTTTTTCACTTGGAACATGCATAGTTTCTATGTGACGGTAATTAAAATAAAGAAAATGCAAATTTAAGAAAATGGCACGCATTTACAAACAAAAATCAACATTTCACGCAACATTTCCCTAAAATGTGGATTAAAAAGTAGTTTTTCGCCAATTTTTCAAAAACAATTCCCGTCAATTAGAAGGTACGAATATTATAAATATTTCTACCAAGTTTCAACTCAATCGGCTTAATAATTTTTTTTAGTAATCCTGCACGCCAATTTCGATAATGCAGTTTTGCATGCAGGAAAATATTCCACATATATAGTTCTATCGTTTAAAGAAGAAAAGAAAGCAATCGATTTTTGATCGTTGTGAATGTACATCCCGCCTTAAAATCTCAATTTTCCTTGGAAAAAAACTCACGTGCAGGGATCCAAAAAAAAGTTCTCGATAACTTTGCGGTGGAACTTACAGGAACTGTTGTACTTTCATTTCACATTCACTTTTTGCTAAGACAACAAATAATCAGTACGTAAGACAACAGTACGTTGTAAGACAACAAATAATCAGAAAGTAAGTGAGAAAAGATGAGTAATAAAAACCAATCGGAACTTCAACATTCATTGACGAAACGACTCTTGCCCTTCCTCAAAACGAAGTTCTTCCGAGTTCCGAAAAAGTTAACTACTGAAATAAATTGACCGTGCTTGAACACGCTGTGCTTGTTCTCCAACTGAAGTGCCGGCAACAGAATTGTTGAGATTTTCAACGTCGTGGGGGGGGGGGGGGGGGCTTAAAGTTCACTCGATTTGATAACAAAGTTGGTAAGATTTTCGATGCCACAATCCATTTACAACGCTAATACTAACAAAAGACAAAGAGAGAAAGAGAGAGAGAGGGAGGGAGAGAGGTTAATGGAGCTCGCAGTTGCAACGAATCATTTAATTATTCCGGTTTCTCGAATGGCCGAGAACTCGTGAGAGTAAACGAGGCAGCCGTTAAACCTTGAACTTTCTCGTTTTCTCCCCGCAGACTCTCGGCCAACTTCCACATTGTCTCGGATTTTTCTCTTTCTTCTTTTTTTTCGGACAACCGCTGCACCCCCGTGTAAAACAATTGCCGATAACAATCCGCGCGTTACGTAACGATATGTTAACGCGCAAGAGAAAGGGAGAAAGAGCGAGCGCGATGGACATGCATTTACAATCGCGCTTGTTTTGTTTTTGCCAAAAAAAAAAAAATGTATCGTTTTTCACATAAAACTCGCACAACAAATTGAAATCGGACTTCAATATTTGTCGAATTCGTTAAATCATTGTTCGTTTGTAATATTGAAAATTGCTCCTCGCAAAACAACGTATCGTTGCGACATTGCGCGCTACACATTTGACATTTTACACATTGGCTCGTTCGACAAATTCGTTTTTATTCTTCTTACGGTCGGCTCTTTGTAGATTTTCCATTCTTTCCGTTCCATACTCCGGATTGTTACATATTGCCAATCGGCTAATAACGATTATTACGAGCCCATCGCGTGAATATTACATATTTTTATAAAAGCCCTGCTTTCACCGTACGCTCGAACAGTGCTCGTGTATTGAAATTAATTTCATTCCGTCACTCTTTTGCTTTCTGCATCGGGGGAAAAAAAAAGCACTTTTGTTCATCTAGCCAGCAGTACACGACGGAAAATAAACTGTGCAGGATAAATTTATTATTTTGCAATTGTCGACATACGTATTGAGTGCATAATCGTCCATTCGATGTGACGCAATGCTGGGCGGGATAAAAGGAGCCGAAAAAAGCTGTATGAAAAATTTGGTGATTCTCCATTGAGCAACTTGAGTGCCGAAACAATTCGTCGAGTGTTGTATTATCGACAGGCCATGAATGAGATATAAATGAATATATCGACTTTTTTCGCTATTGTCACGTATGGATATTTTTTCTGCATTTGAATTGTAACTAATTGTAATAGTCGAAAACAGCTCGTTTTTTGATATTTTTTAATAGAAAATTGCGATCAAAAATTTATGGTACTTTCGAATTAGCAACTTTTTTAAAGATCGATCTTTTTTACCCACCCAGGTGTATGTAAGCCCTTGATAAAGATAAAAATATGATTATAAAAAATCGTTGTTTATATATATATATATATATATATATATATATATATATATATATATATATATTATAAGCATATATTTTTATATATACTTATGTAAATATATAAGTATAATAAGTACATTATATTTATATATTTTTTATGTTTCTATATATACTTATTTATATATAGAATATATAAATATTTTTTTTTTAATTAAAATGATGTCAAAGTAACGCGTAATCTGTGACATAAGTTGCATTTCAATGTCTTGTCAAAGAAACCCCACACTCGAGGTTACTTTGCCACTTTAGAAAAAAAATATAAAATTGTGGGGGGCTTGATTTTCTTATACATTTGATAGCCAAAAGACACATTGTTCTATTGAAGCAAAAACCGATGAAATTTAGAATGTTAAAAAAAAGTTACCTACAAAAAGCTTCAAAAACCTGTTCAAAGTACTCTTGAGCGACCAATTCTAAAATCTTGTGTGTAGACAATTTCGCGTTCTCGATTCGTTTGCTATTTGTCAAACGATCTCGCAGCTCTTAGCGGTTTCGACTTGTCGCCAAACGATATATTGTTTCGCTTAAATAGAATCAACCACATATATATATATATATATATATATATATATATATATATATATATATATAGGAATGCATTTGGCATAGGGGATCACGTGTCAAGTATCTCGGACGTATTGAAATTCCGTGTATACTTTTGTCATCCCCTTTCGTTCGTGCACCCCCTTCCCATCTATCGTTCGTTTTTGATACGGCTAATAATTCGCTTTTGCTCGCTCGAATCAGCTCTTGTCTATGGTATCTCGTTTAAAACAACGAGGAAAATCACAAGCAATCGCGGTGTGTCGGTGCGAATCGGGTTTGTTGCCAGGACGAACGCGTGATACGAGAACGATATCGCGATCCCCTTTGTGTCGGATTTCCGATCAAACACGCATTCATGCTTTTCCCACCGTAAGAGCTAAAAGCCGAAACGATAACGGCGCAACACCGTATCGAAACGCATACGCGTGCATGCGCCACGCATACGGAAAATGTTTGTCACTGTATGAGACTGTACGAGGCTGTCGATGCGACCATAAATCGTTTTTTCGAACACATTTATCCCGTTAATTATTTTTCGTTTATATATTGATACATCACGCTTGTCCGTGATAAAAAATATCGCCATGTCGATTTTTCTTCCCTTTTTTGTTATCATACTCGGTTCCTCGCCATCCCGCTCTTCCAAAAAGGGTGTAATCTCCAACCCTTGCAGTGCAAAACAAATGATTTAAATGGGATCTATTTAAATCGAATAGATTTTTCTTTGTGTCACGGCCTACTACGATTCAATTTGTTCCAAATATATTTGTTTCTATTCGTTTCAGCTATTTTCCTTAAATATTAAATATATTAAAGTTAAATAAATATAGATCCGAATAAATCTTTATTTGCTTACAATATACACTACAAATGTAAGTGTACTATGGGCATAGGATATTTAATAAGTCCTAAATAAAATGACATTGCCAATTTAGAGTTCTATCACAATGATTTTGTATCGTAATTGGTTATTCCCTGGCCTTCTGGAATTATTTTAATCGAAGAAAATAGTTCGCTTGCATATAGATTCGAACCTACAATCGACCTATCTATAGCAGCTACGCACGCTGCCCTCACGCTACCGAGTGTTTGTAGCATCTTACAAGATATGGCATAAGAAATCAAATGAATTTATGTAATTATTTGTTGTATCCAATAAACTAAATCAATTAGTTAATATCATTGTGATAATTAAGGGGGGAAATCACAGTAGCACACAAAAAATAGGCATATTTTCGGGAATTAATTTTGGCTGAATGAAAGTATCAATCGAAAATCTGTAAAGTAGGTTTTATAGCAATACTAAAAAAGTGCAAAATGTAATTTTTTCAATAACAAAATATTTAAAAATGGCGGCTGCGCAGCATATGCCCCAAGGCGCCTTTTTTTGAGCTCGCCGAAGACATAACACGAGCAAATTTTTACCGATCGACTTGAAATTTTGACAGTAGCTTCGAAACATCTTTCTCCACGGAGCTACGTAGGATTTTTTCGATATATTGATTTTTCGCAAAATGGTGCATGTTTGAAAATAAAGTTAAATTTTTAACAAAAAAAAACGCCATAAAATCGTCGATAAAAAAAAAGTAAGCCATATAAAATAAAAAATCCTGCGTAGCTCCGTGGAGAAAGATGCTTCGAAGCTACTGTCAAAATTTCAAGTCGATCGGTAAAAATTTGCTCGAGTTATGTCTTCGGCGAGCTCAAAAAAAGGCGCCTTGGGGCATACGGTGCGCAGCCGCCATTTTAAAATATTTTTTATTGAAAAATTACATTTTGTACTTTTTTAGTATTGCTATAAAACCTACTTTACAGACTTTCGATTGATACTTTTATTCAGCCAAAATTAATTCCCGAAAATATGCCTATTTTTTTGTGTGCCACTGTGATTTCCCCCCTTAAAGAGTTTTTATCGAATATCATGCTAAAGATTTTTCAAATATAACCTATATATATATAGGTTATATTTGAACAATCGTTAGCATGATATTCGATATATAATTCCTTCCCCCCTCTGCCATTGACAGACCGGTAATTCGATCAAATAGAAAACTGCTTGACTCTACGAAAATTCGATTTCATTTAAATGTTTTGTATTCGATAGCTACATTTAGTGGATTCAACTGAATTGTTTTTTGTAAATATGAAACCGAATCACAGATTTATGAATAATGTTAGGAAATTATTAGGAAAAATTCAAATATTTAGATATTATACGATATTAAATGGATCTTCATTTGAATAGATGAATATATTTAAAATAAATAATTCCAAAAATGGAATGCAAAAGTAAACATTTGATTTCACGAATAATCTAGTTTATTAAAAAAAATTAATCAAATTCCCGCATCTAATTAATATCAATAGAATTTTTTCTGTCAGTGTACAATTCGATGTAAAAAGTAGGATTGTTTAAAAGTCAGGACTCGGATCGATCGACTCTACGCATCCTTCGGGCTGCACCGAATCCACCCCTCGAATTTCATTTATCAGCGAACTAAACACCAAATCCGAGGAATTCGATTCTACACGTTAAAATATCTATAAAAAACGACGTTGACAGGATCAAAATAAGTCAAAAGGCATTTGGCAATCAAATTCGAATACATGTTCCCACCGTTCGGTTTCCTCTTTGAGAGCGTGTAAAAAACAATTTTATTCATTTCTTCGATAGACATTATAGCAGGAAAAAAATATTTCATTGTGCCACGTTAGTTTTTGTTTTCGACGAGCAATAACGGAATAGAAATATTCGCGATCGCACACGCATTAAAGCGTGCATGGACGTAAATTGTATTTCGTTTCGGATACTCGATGGCATAGATATTTGACTCCGATGGAATGTCGATCCCTGTATGCTCGCCGTCCACCCTCGCGCTCCCCGGGCACTTTGACACCTACTGGATATAACTTTGGCTCGAAACCACCGAACGGGCTGAATTCGTGATCGGAAAAGTTGGGCACGTTTTCACGGTACGCCCGCAGTACGTGTGTATTAACACGCGCTCATATATATATATATATATATATATATATATATATATATATATATATATATATATATATATATATATATACATACAGAAACACACATATATACGATATTTTACGCGCCCAATCACCGTCAGTTCAAATGCAAAACATCGTGTATGTTCCTGCATCGAACGCAACCGAGAATGATCTTCTGCAATATAGAAAAGTTTTTATTCTCGTGAAGCTCTCGAAAAAATAGTCTAAAAGCGTCCCGTTTGGCAGATAGAAACGAATGATCTGACCACTGGCAAATATGTTGAAAAAAAAACGGTTATTATAAATGGTTATTCGTCCGCGATCCGATTATTCCGAATTACTTGCAGGTGCACGCTCATTAACTACGAAATGCACACATTTGAGATACCAAATTCGATCAACGTCACGTGGGTCCCGCAACGAGTGATGCAGAATTCAATAATCGATATATCATATCCTGAAATAATTATATTTAAGAGGGAATGATACCTCATCGCGGTCGGTATGGTAGAACAATTATAGATTCCCAAAAATCTCGAAAACGGCTCTTCAGATCCCGTCGAAACTTTGCCTAATGACGTCAAATGGATAGACGAACAGCTGTCTTCCCCTCAAATTTTTTGAATTTGAGAAAAAAATGTAGATTGGCTTATCATAAGCAAATCTAGTTTTTTTTCTCAAATTCAGAAAATTTGAGGGGAAGACAGCTGTTCGTCTATCTATTTGACGTCATTTGGCAAAGTTTCGACGGGATCTGAAGAGCCGTTTTCGAGATTTTTGGGAATCTATAATTGTTCTACCATACCGACCGCGATGAGGTATCATTCCCTCTTAAAATGTTTTATAATTTTTCAATCAATTTATAATATTTTATCGTTTTTATCATGTTCAAATAATTTTATGATATTTTATTATTCTTATAATTTTTAAACAATTGTATAATGTTTTATTTAATTTTAATAATAATAATCATTTTATCGTCATGTAAATTGTATCTTGATAGATTTTCGAATCAGGATGTGAGGGTAGGTTTTTCGCTGAGATTTCGATCTATTTGAAAAGATACAAAATTCGACTGCTTTTTGAAAAATAATTAAAATTCGGCGAGGATCATGAGATCTCCAATCGAACTTTGGAATTATCGAGCATGGTATAATATATGAAAAGCTGATGAATTCGTCGAATTGATGTGACATTAGCAACGTGGAGGAAAGTTGTACCGAGCAGGTTACTGTGGAACTGCAAGCGGGAGCGTGCGAGAGATCCCTTATAACATGATTCGCTTCAGTTCAGCGTATGTGTGTGTGCGTGTGCGTATATGTGCTCCGGTCGTTTCTGAATCCTCGCGGGAGGCACATCCAAGCCGCGCACTAATTTCGAGTCTCGAGTTCGCGGTGAAGACGACACGATACGACACTTTACGTAGTTACCTCCTTCCTCGTTGCTCTCCTCGTATACTCGTACACGTCTTACAAGTACAGGCGGTCCCCCGTGAATTGCGTGATTTTTCGTCGCACTCGTTTGTCGAAATTCTCCGGAGCCAATATCTTTCCGACGAGGAAGGAACGAGTCGCGATCTTGACGAGCCTGCTTGGGGACCGAAAAAAAAAACCGGTCGATTTTCAATATTTCATTCTGATGAGTATTGCGATGAAGAATCGGAGTAGGTGGTTCTGTCGACTAGGGCGATCCGAAATTAAAAATAAGAATCACATACTTCAAGCACTATAAGTAGAATTACTAATATTTAGTATGATGAGTCGTATTACTGATGTTTAGTATAACATTAGTAATGTCACTGACATTTAGTATAATATTAGTAATAGTACTGATATTTAGTACAATATTAGCAATGTTACTAATATTTAGTACAGCATTAGCAGTATTACTAATATTTAGCATAATATTAGTAATGTTACTAATATTCAGCATAATATTAGTGATGTTACTAATATTTAGTATAACATTAGTAATATTACTAATATTTAGCATAATATTAGTAACGTTACTAATATTTAGCATAATATTAGTAACGTTACTATTATTTAGTATAATATTAGTAATATTACCAATTAGTCACATTACTAATAGCATTCTATCAGTCACCCTACTAATATTTAATACAATACTAGTAATATTACTGATTTTCGTATAATACTAGTAACGTTCCTAATATTTAGCATATTCCTAATGTTATACTTATTACTCATACTTAGTATAATATTACTAATATTATACTTATTACTGATACTAACTGTGCTCCCGACTTCGTACGCGCAGACCACTAAAATACATACCAATGCCACTTCTTTATGAACTGTTGAGCACTTCAAATTCACGTATCTTTCGATTGAGTAAGCCGATTCCGATGCAACGAAAACTAAATGTTAAGCCGAGTTAGGCCATATGTTTTTTGAAAACTCCATCTAGATTAGATCAGCAGCTTTTACGTGACGCGTGCACAAATGACAAGACAATCAGATGAAAATTCCAAAAATTATCTTAACGCACTTTGTCACTTGCCCTGCATGCCCCCAAAATATTTTTTTGGAAATGTTTTCAATCTACAGACACGCAAAAATTGCAGATTTATCATATGTAATATGACACATGACACATATACTTGTTACTAATATTTAGTGTAATATTCCTAACATTATATTTATTAGTATCGTTTAGTATAATATTCCTAATAATATACTTATTGCTAATATTCAGTATAATATTATTAATACTGTACTCATTACTAATATTCAGTATAATGTTACTGATAATATACTTATTACTAATATTCCGTATAAAACTAACAATATTATTCTCATTACTAACATGCAGTATGAAATCGCTGATATTATTCTTACCACTAATATTCAGTACACTGTTACTGATAAGACTTCCGTACGACCGAATACATGTTTGATATGTTGAATCCGACCACAAGGGAAATCAGATCATAAAGCGCCTCGAATGTGAACCAACATTACAACAACAAAAACCCAAATTCACCTGACCAAATCCGCGTTACGATCGAACGCGTCAAAAGAGCACGTAACGCATTTTCGATGCTGGAGTTGCAGCATTCAATGAAGTGGTATATCCATCGGGTCCGTTGATCTCGACTTTTTGTCTCTCGACCCGAATAATTAGCATAAAAAAATGGATGTTCTCCATTGGTGCGAGTGACCGTCAACTAGCCCGTTAATTAGCTTGGATCCGAGGAGATGCAAGGTGTCCCATATATGTATACAAGTGAGCAAATACTCTACACACACACCCACACACACACACACACACACACACACACACACACACACACACACACACACACACACACACACACACACACACACGAACACACACACAAACACACACACACACACATATATATATATATCTTTTTTTGTCCCGAAAAAAGACAGTATTAACCGTACTAATACTGGATAAGTGTTCGACGCGACAGTAATACGTCGAACCCAAACAAACACACACACACACGAACACACGCACACACACACGAACACACGCACACACACACACACACACACACACACACACACACACACACACACACACACACACACACACACACACACGAACACACACACACACACACACACACACATCTTTTTTTGTCCCGAAAAAAGACAGTATTAACCGTACTAATACTGGATAAGTGTTCGACGCGACAGTAATACGTCGAACGGCCGCTTCACGTGTCTCTCCTTTTAGAAAGTTAAATTCGCCGTGTATATTCGCAGTAGGTTAAAGTAGAAAATTCGGTTTGACCTCGATTTAGAAGCGCGTACGGAACTCGCTCGAGTATGCGCTTAGGTGCGATGCACCAACTTGCCGACACAAGCGCAGAGCCTCGTACGTACGCACAAACGCATACCAGGGTGTAGAACGAGGAGAGTCTTCGCAAAACGGCCTCATATCGTCGCGTCGTATACCTGTTGCGAAGTTTTCAAACGTTCACGGCCCGTAAAGCATATGCGTGCGCGCGAACAAACTTCGTCTCGTGAACAACGAAACTTTGTTCCAGTACAACTTTTTTCCCCGCTTTGGCATCTCACTCGATCTTTCCCTCTCTATATCTATCTATCTCTGTCTCCCGCTCTCTTTTTTGTTCGTTCTTTCCGCGCTAGCTCGGTTCAGCGGTCAATCTCGGCAACAAAGAGCGGAAGTCGTACGATATATTTGCGTTGTTCGTTTTGCCGATTTTCCTGGATATTTCAAGTTGCGCCACTTTAAACGCTGCCAATTAGCATTTAATAATTGGCCGCGTTGGTGCTCGGGGAATCGACGGTGCTAATTAATAAGCCGTGGATTGAGGCTCGATCGTTTCATCGAGTTTTACTACGACGGGTAACGGCCAAATGCGTTATGTATCGATGAGAACCACCAGCAGCGAAACAACATGCTGCGCAGTGCACCTACAATGCAGGGGAACATGTGGCTGCACCGATGCATACACGCGTGTGCCCAATAAGCCTGATGCACACGAGGCAAGGATGAACCGGCGGGTCGAGGAGGCCACGAGACGCGTGAGTTAGCAAAATGGCCGAAGGATTCGGACTTGCGTAACCGTATATCCGTACGATCGCCCCCCTCGCACAATATTACGAACGCAACCCAGCCCAATCGTCTGTCTCAATGGCTCTGGACACTCGTATACGTACCCTCGTTTTTCTCCTTTTCGAGTCTCTCGACTTCCCTCCATTTTGTCATACTTCGGTTTTACTTTGTTCACGCTAATGGGGAAGCCTCGTCCACCTGGGCTTGGCAACTATGGCGAGGCAGCTTCTCGGTGGAGGGATATCGTGATAGGATGAATTTTTCATTCATGGAGCATGTGGTGGACCGAGACTGAGGCGAAGAACTGGACACTGACGTTTGCGCTGAAACGACAAAAGTGTAGAGAAAAATAATCCATTTTTTTTGCAATTTTTCAAAGCATACGTAGTCGAGAATAGGTGAGGAAATTTTCAAGTTGTAATATTGATAATTGACCCAGTTACAGACGATTTAGCGATGGCAGGTAATGCAACCGTTTACGTATACTGAAACTTTCCGATTTTCAATTTGGAACGACCAACATTTTTGTGATTTCAGTAGATATCGTTGTACGGAAACGTTTCTTTTTTATTTAGTATTTTTTATGTCCCCGAATATAAGTAAAAATTTCGCCAAAATTGCACTGTTTTTTTTTAACAGCCGCCATTCTGAGATTTAAAAAAATGGCTAGGTATAATGAGAACTAGATTTATGGAGATTATAAAAAAATATATTTTTTATTTTTTAGACCGGCCATTGTCAAATTATTCATGCGGACGTTGGACCACATTTTTTTACCTCAATAACGTTGTTAATTTTATGAAATAAAAATGTACACCAAATAAAGTCAGTATATGATTCATAACATACCTTTTTTCCGAATTGCAAATAAATAATCTAATCGACAAATAAAAACTAAATACTAAAACTTTCCGATATTAATTTTGAAAAAAAACCAACATTTCTGTAATTTCAGTAGCTATCGTTGTACGTAACCGTTTTTTTATTTAGTATTTTTTAAATCCTCAAATATAAGTAAAAAATTTCGCCAAAATTGAACTATTTTTTTGAACATCCGCCATTCTGGGATTTTAAAAAACGGCTACGCATAATCAGGACTACATTTATGTAGATGTTAAAACTTCTTATTTTTTTTATTTTTTAGACCGACCATTGTCATATTGTTCATGCGGGCGTTGGACCACATTTTTTCACAGAGGCTCTATTATACCTCAATAACGTTGTTAATTTTATGAAATAAAAATGTACACCAAATAAAGTCAGTATATGCTTCATAACAAACCTTTTTTCCGAATTGCAAATAAATAATCTAGTAGACAAATAAAAACTACATACTAAAACTTTCCGATTTTAAATTTAAAAAAAAACAACATTTCTGTAATTTCAGTAGCTATCGTTGTACGTAACCGTTTTTTTTTATTTAGTATCTTTTATGTCCCCGAATATAAGTAAAAATTTCGCCAAAATTGAACTGTTATTTTTATCACCCGCCATTCTGTGAGCGGGTACAATGTGAACTATATTTATGTAGATTATAAAACTGTTTATTTTTTATTTTTTAGATCGACCATTGTCAAATTATTCATGCGGGCATTGGACCACATTTTTTCACAGAGGCTCTATTATACCTCGATAACGTTGTTAATTTTATGAAATAAAAATGTACACCAAATAAATTCAGTATATGCTTTACAACATACCTTTTTTCCGAATCCCAAATAAATAATCGAGTAAACAAAGCAAAATCGAAAAAAAACAACCTTTCACGGCCCGTGACAGTGATGTCCTCAATGCAATTTTTCAATCACTTTGACAAATGGAAATCGTGAAACGAGCGGGAATTTCATGCTACCGAATCTGATCACATTTTGTACCATTGTTGATCATGCAATAATATGTATAATAATAATATGTATGTATGTATATATGCGTAGTCATGCAAACCGCCGGAAAAAATTCCCACCGGTTTGACGTACGTTCTATACCTGTCGCTTCGTCCAATTACTGACCCACTAAATCCATTGTGCACAAGTGGGGTTCCGTTGTACGAAGAGGAAAAAAATGCCACGCTAAAAGTGGAGTTGCGCGTAATTTCGGCTGAACGGCTCTAAAGTGTACGAAAATATTGTAAAATGTCTCGAGCTTGAGATTGCGTGAGGCCCAAATTATAATGAATATGCAACTACAGCGCTGCTGAACTGCGTCGAAAGCGAAGTGCACTTGGAGGAAGAGTAGGTTGGACGACTGAAAATTGAGACGTTGTCGATAATCAGTAATCATTCGTTAAAATTCGTCGCAACAATTTGTCAATTATCCATTGGAGTTTTTGCAACCTACCATCTTTTTCGGTAACGTCTCACTGAGTCTGTACAAGCTTCGGGCTCAAAAACAGTCTGATTTTCAATATTTTTGGTAATTCTTTAGATAAGGGACTTTTCTGAAAAAATGAGCCTAAATTTTTTTGCTATTTTTTTTCTTAAATCAAAACAAACCCAATATAGGCGTCGAAATGTTCAAAAATGCCCTTTTTTATCACGTGTTTCCGCAAACTTCAACACCCCAGAACCTTTTATGGGGGGGGGGGGGTGAATTTCAGCTTCCCCCGACTGAATATCATCATTGATAACCCAATAAATGAAAAATAGCAAAAAAACCATAATTTCGGGCACATTTTTCGGAAAAGTCACTTATCTAAAGAATTACCATATTTTTTTTCAGATGAGAGAATAGGGATGCCGAGGTCAAAATTTCACCCCCAATTAATGTATATGCCTGACAACTGAAGTGAACTGAAATCAAAAATAAAAAAATGTACTTTTAGTGTAACAATAAAACTTTGAAATGACCGGATACATTTTGAAATTTTGGAAAATCACGACAGTCGCAAACTGTAGCGAAAAAAAGTTCCATTCTCGACCAAAAAACCACATAAATAATGTTCTATTAAAAAAAAGATAAACATATAAAAAATGATTCGTTCGTACGACAGCAAATGTGATGAACGAGGCCCTGTTCCAATTCCAAGCAAATCGGACAAATTTATTTTGAGCTACGACTTACACCGGTCCAAAAAAAAAACTCAAAATAAGCAAAGCTAAATCTCAGCGGAGTAACCGTAGAGCGTCAGCGATCTGACCCTTCACAAAAATCACCACATTCGGTCAATTTCTGAAATTTTCAACAAATCCTTGTTGCAAATTGAAGTTAAGACCCAAGGCTACAAAACAACGCAATAAAAAAAATCGTATTTAAAAATGTTAAGCCCTTCAACCCAAATATGTTATCCAGATCTCTCAAAATGGCTGTAATAAATCATTCAATCGTTCAGTCTCGTCGATTTGGCCACCAAATTACGCGCATATTTCCCGAACGATAAAGCGTAAATGACTTTTTACGATATCGCTTTTAGCTGCGGCCACGAATAAAATGAGCTTGATAATATTCAGCCGTAGCAAATTCATCAATAATCGCGAGGCAAAAAAATTCATTGTTTGGTATAAATGTTTCGATGTGTTCTGTATTCGAGCCTCGATTGAAATACAGTGATAGTCGAAACTAAATATTTATGGTGCATAAAAAGTTTATATATATGTGTGTGTGTGTGGGTATGTATGTGTTCTACACACACACATACACATACACACGCACACATATATTTATATGTACATATAGACATATAAATACATATGGATATAAATATATATGGATATATATATATATATATATATATATATATATATATATATATATACACACACAAACAAATGTAGAAGATATATGTGAGTGGGTAAGTTCACATGTACACATTCTGTAGTACAACGCCTACACACTGGAATTGTTTCGCACTCGTCAGTTCCTCCAATGTTGTGGCTACTGTTGCACGAGTTAATACAAGGACTTGACGTTATCCGTTATAAACTAACGCTATTGTAATACGCTATACATTTATGCCTTTCTCTCTCTCTCGTTCTCTCTCTCTCTCTCTCTCTCTCTCTCTCTCTCTCTCTCTCTCTCTCTCTCTCTCTCTCTCTCTTGCTCTCCCTCTCTCTAACTCTCGATTCTAAGTAGATAAAGCCAAAGGCGATGACGATGACGCGTGCCCAGAGTACACAATAGTTACGACTATCCATTACACTAATTGACCGACCGAGACTACTTTTATGCACTTATATATGTACGTACACATACACGCATATATATATAGCTGTACCTATGCCAACGTGAGCAGCACGTTGCAGGGAATCAATTGACAGCAAAAAAATTATTCTCCTCGCGTACTAATGACACGAGGAGTACTTTATTGAACAGCAATTATTTTTCGATTGATTATATTACTAATATGAATATACTTTCGATTACTTTAAATAATTAGCGGTATGAATTACTGCGTCACTATATAATGACAGGTATGATGTATTATTTTTGCCGGAAAGTAAGAACGAACGATAAAACGGAAATGAATAAAAGAAAAACATCAAGTCACTTTGATGTAGACGGTAAAATATTTTGAGAGAGTCGAAGCGTGAGTGCAGCCGTTGTACAGGACTTTGCACTTGCGAAACATTCGACGTTACGATTATTGGTCCGGCCCCTCTGTAACTAATGTATATGTGTGTGTGTATACATATATATACAGGGTGTCCTGTTATGAATGGATAATCCTGCAACTGTCGATGGGGCATAATATGTCCTGATATATGCTGGAATTTCAGTTTAGTAAAAGTCTCACGGTTTTCGAGATAAAAATCATCTGCTTTTGGTTTTTCGCGTGCCATTTCTATAAATAATAACTGTTTTAACCCGGTTTTTAGAAAAATACTCGTGGTTATTTGTTTTGTCTAGAAAAGTCTTCTTTTTAACCATATATGTTAAGGGGTTAGGTCACAGTAACGAGTATAAAATCATGTGCGAATTTAACCATTTTTTTCGCATGAAAAAGTGATTCACTCATAAAATTAATTACACATCTATTTAGTATCAATAGCAAGCTGGTAGATTTTTTTTTTTTCGATGTACAAAATGACCTACTACTAATATTTTCTTTTGTTATCTTTTTTTATGACATTTAGCATCCACAATTTTTTACCTAGAACAAATAACAAAAATTCTCGTCAATCTACATTAGAATATCTAGAGAAGTACGTACGGAATTTAAAAAATTTTGTTTTATTCAAAAGTTGTAGGTATTTGAGCTTAAGAAATGAATTTTCAGGGAAAAATTTCGTTATAACTTCTCATAAACTTCTATAAAATGAAAAGTTTTCGCTTAGTCAGAAATTCCATACATACTTCTCCGCGAAATGCAGTTAGGAACATAACTTTTAAATTTGAAGTTAATGGAGTGAAAATTGTTGAAGTTATTTGTCACGCCAGTTGGAAAAAAGCTGTTTCGAGGAGTTTCGAGTAGTCGGCCATTTTGTACATCAAAAAAAAATATATATATATTTTCTAACAGCTTGATATTCATACTAAATAGATGTGTAATTAATTTTATGAATGAATCACTTTTTCATACGAAAAAAAGTTGTAAAATTCGCACATGATTTTTACACCCTTTACTGTGGCCTAACCCCTTAAGGAAACTATGAAAAAATATCTTTCGCAGAATTTTCACACAAACCAATTCGAACATGTGACTTTGATAGCCTGCGGTGTAAAAAAAATGTACTACGCATATCGTGTCGATTATTTTAAAAAGTTGCTTAGTTATTTTTGATTCATATCATTTGTAGAAATGGCATGCAAAAAACCAAAAGCAGATGTTTTTTTTTTTTTTTTTTTTTTTCAAAAATAACCTGAAGCCGAAAATCTCGAAAACCGTGGGACTTTTATTGAACTCAAATTCCAGTATATAGTAGACATGATCTCACCTATCGACAGTTGCAGGATTATCCGTTCATAAGAGGACACCCTATATATATATATACACACACATATATATACATATATATATATATATATATATGGATATGTGTTATATCATGCATATACGTAGGACAACAGCCTTGCGCCAGGCAGAGTGCAATTTCAGTGGTTCGTTCAGTACCATGAAATTCTTCGTGTATAAGAGTGCTCGTCGTAGATTTCTCCGTGAGCTCTGATTGTGCTTGCCCAACTTCCTGGACGATTGCCGCACGCGACATTGGTCGCTCGCGGTGTGCCTAGCACTATATGACTCGCACACGAATTCTCGTACAATTTTCGTTTCTCGTCCTTACCGCACCTCTCGCATTGCACTTGCGAAATTTCTTAGCCCATCCGCGCGGCACTTCGATTCGCACATTCCACACAATCGGGACAAGGATGTTTCTCATTTTTTCTCAATCGTGTGCTATTTTTCGTGTCGCGAGATTAGACTCCCCTGTTTGTTTTTTATTCGCCACGCGGAGTCTAATGGCGCCAGGAGAGATGCGAAACAAGTTCTGCGATAAAATACGTATGCGTATGTTTATAAAGTTAAAGATTCCAGTCTGGAGGCCTACGTTGCGGGTGTTTTTTTTGTCTTGATAATGAAATATGTATATTTAGTATCCATTTTTTTTTTACAATTTTTTTATTGATGGTTCGAGAACTTACAGAAAAAATTTGGTGCGAAAAAAATAAAAATTACAAAGGTAAAATGTGGAGGTGAAAAAAAGAGTTGACCGTTTATCTGAAACATAAATAAAACCAATTTTCTCGATCAATGAGAATGTTATTACGGCAGGTACAAAACAGGATTTTTTTTTCAATCTGCAAGAAAGTTAATTTTTCGCCCATCATTTGCAAAGTTGTTAATTACTTTTAAATAGTAACATTAATAATTTCGCAATGTAGGGACGATGGAGGGATATATACTGAACGTCCATACCAAATTTGCAGTCACTCGGTTGAATAGAACGCGCGATTTTATTCAACCAGATTGAAAAAAGTTGTTTCGAGAAAAGAGTCAAAATTTATTGACCACACACTTCTCAACATAAGGAAATGCATACGCTTATCGCCGAATGGCAGTTTTATGCATGAAAAAGTGTGAAAAAATATTATGCAAAACCGTCAAATCACTCAGTAAATTATGACAATTTTTTCATCAGTGTCATAACGTACTCCTTATGTTATATTATCGTAGGCATCTTCCTATGTTAGAAATGGTTTTTTCAATTGTCAATTTTATAAGAACGGTGTAGACCATCCTCAAAGTGTGCTCCGCGGAACCCTGGAGCTCCCGAAGGCAAGGCCTCCACTAGAGCTTCGCCGAAAAAAAAATCAACTTCATTTCTTCCAATAAATGGAAATAATTTCATCAATTTACAGTGGAATTTACACATTGTTATGTGAAGTACAGATTTTTGTACGATTTTCAGCGAGAGTACGATATCCGGGGCGCCAAGATTTGTCGGTGAATTTAGCGTTATCGAGTCAAAATAAACAAAATATGAAGAGTGGTAAAAGTTGATATTTCGCATATTTTGCGTTCAAATTAGAATTTTTCGAAAGTTATAAAAAATGACGATTTTTTCGAATTAGAAAATTTCGAATTAGACGAATGGAAATTTATAGTTTCAATAATGTCTCAGAAGCCAAAAATGTATTTTGAATACCGCTACGTTGTTTTCCTCCCTTATAAGTGCGACTAGACAGAGAGTAAAGTAGAACTTTTAATCGCTAGGAGTCCGAAGAGAGATTAAAAGTGTACGGTTCATCCCTCTTCGGACGTGAAAGGCTCTAAGTTTATATAAAATATATCGTTTAGTAACTTGGAGTAGTAATTATATGAAGTAATTCTTATTGTTATAATAAACAGAGAATATGAATAAATAAAGCATTATAATATTGGAACTTATGTTGAAAATCATATAAATACTACGTTTAGGGGTATTTATTTGATACCACTAAATCAATTCAACAAAACCCAAAAAAAAAAATACTTTTTGAAGCTCGCCAGGTTAATTTCCATTATTTGCGACAAAATTAAGATATTGTACCGATGAGCCAACAACAATCGTTCAATATTGACGTATTTCCGATCACCGCTAAAAGCACTCATAATTCCAGAAGCCAAAACGGCACATGTTTAATCTTGAAATTCTCATTATTTTGGTTAAAATATCAAGAATCAACGGTCAAAATTTGGCGCCCCGGATATCGTAATATCCTCCGATTTTCATTAAAAAAATAAACATAAAACCAGGTTTTGCTATAAAAATATTTAGTGTGTCAAAAGGGTTTCGTCGCCAAAAAAGTTCCAGAACCGCTGGTGTAGAGGATCGATTTTAAGTTTGGAGAGTGCATTCAGCATATGACAAAGAATTTCCTGTATAAATTTGAAGCAAATGGTAACATTTCGTCGTTTGTCCCGAAACTCCTTAAGGGGCTATACCAGAGTGAACACTAAAAATTTGGGTGATTTTCTGGAATTTTTTGCCAGAAAAGTACTCAATTAAATGTTTTGGAAAATCAAGAATATATTCGGCTATATTTGACCTATATTACATAATTTTTTTTCATGGAAAAATATTGAGATCCAAGCGACTTATGCGCTGCCTTCGGAGGCACCAAAAAAAAGTTCCTCAACTGCTGACATGATTCCGGCCGATTGAGTAGCTGAAACCGAAAAAGGAAAAAAATGTCGTTAAACTGGAAGGTATTTCCTGGACAATGACGTAGTATTTTCGAAAAATATCTAAGTCTAACAAAATGGCGTAGTTTTGAAAAAAAAAACGTCTGTTTTCTTGCCTACAAAATGGTCGTTTTTCTCAATGCCAAATCGTCAATTTTTATCCAATCGAAAATATCCTACGTCATTGTAGAGTAAATATATTCAAGAGTGCTCAGTTCAAATTTCAATCGGATGAGTTACAATATCAGAAAATTTGAAAAATCTCATTTCGAGAAAAACTCGTTTAAAGATTTAAATATCGATTTTTTCAAGACAAAATGATAATGATATTGTTGAAGGTGTAAACTGTCGAAAAAGGTAAAAAAATCGATTTTTGTTACGGTGTCACACTGGTATAGTGTCCCACTTTCCAGATAATGTGCCCCTTAAGAGAGACACTTCCTGTAGTGTGCCCCTTAAGAGTCTATATTTCAAGAAAATGGCAAAAAGGAACTCTATTTAAAAAAATGTCTAGACTAGAATACTTCCTCAATTGACACTATAGTTAAACATAAGTGGCCTCTTTTGCATCCTTTTTCCACGTCTGAAGTCGCGTTTTTATTTTCCCATTCGGGGTGTGAAAAGTGAACGGGAAAGAATGGATCGCGAGATCGGCAATTTTAACAGCTGGTAAAAAAGTAATGATGAGCCCGCAGGCTTTGGACAGTCCGATATTTCGAGTGCAAATTAATTGCGGTGTATTAAAGGCTCACCAACGTTTTGTTTTTCTTGCCCAAGTGCGAATAGGAAAAAAAAATCGCCTTCCTTACGAAACAGATATACCCTGGTGGGAATTTTTGTAATTGGTTCATACGTGCCTCTCGTTCTTTTTGATTTTTTTTTCTCTTTGCGCTTATTTCATCGCAACGAATGTTTCTGTATGGACTCGCGTGCCACGCGCATTCAATGGCTCCCCGCGACAATGCAATTCAGGCTACGTATTGTGCGTGAGTTACGTGTACTACCACCACCGCTACTACCAGTACGAGCCGAGCGTAATTGCCACCCGTTCGTTACACACTTGCGTAACGAAAATCAATTTGAGTCTCGTGTGATCGAGTTGATGTAAGCTCTCTGTGAATAAATGTGTGTGCGTTTATATACAGCAAGTGTACCAAGTACATTCGGACGAGAGTAGGAAAAACTAAATCTTGAAAAAAAAAAAAAAAACGAAAACTTTATCGAGCCTCGCGCGTTTCTGCCACTAATTACGAGCACATATAACAACATACGTATGAGTGATTAGGCGCACGAGAAACGCATAAAATATTACATGCTTGTATATATATAAGCATGCAATTTTATATATATATGTGTGTGTGTGTGTATGTATATGTGTATATATATATATATATATATATATATAAAATTGCATGCTTATATTTATATGTAAATATACAGGATGTCTTGTAATGAATGAATAATCCTGCAACTCTCGATAGGTCGGATCATGTCCTACTATTTATATGCTGAAATTTCAGTTTAGTAAAAGTGCCACGGTTTTCGAGATTTTGGGCTTTATGATATTTTTTTTTAAGTCATCTGCTTTTGGTTTTTTTGCGTGCCATTTCTACCAATGATATGAATCGACAATAACTAAGCAACTTTTTAAAGTAATTGACACGATATGTGTAGTCAAAGTCAGATGTTCGAATTGGTTTATATAAATATTCTGCATAAGATACTTTTTCATAAAGTTTTCTTAACATTTGAGGTTAAAAAAAATACTTTTCCAGATAAAACAAATAACCAAGAGTATTTTTTTTAAAACATGGTCAAAAAAGTTATCATTTGTAGAAATGGGATGTGAAAAATCAGAAGTAGATGATTTTTATCTCGAAAACCGTGGGACTTTGACTAAACTGAAATTCCAGCATACATGATCTGACTTATCGACAGATGCAGGATCATCCATTCATAACAAAGCACCCTGAATAGTAACATATATACGGGGAAAAGTGATTTTGAAGGCATTCGAATGATATTTAGATATATATAAGACTATTTATACAAAAGTCATTCCAAGAACTTTCCCTATCGCAAAAGCAAAGATTCGCCTAGAAAAAAACTCATGTTGTTCCATGCACAGATAAGACCCAGGCAACGTTTGCATCGTTGGCAGGCAACGAAAACAAATTTTTTTGTATTGTTCATATTCTTCGGCCGATTTAGGCTAGGAAGCTCATTCAAACGTTTGCACGTATTTTTATTAGTGATTGATGACCTCAGTTCGCAAAAAAAGGCTTTAGATGATGATAATAATGGAGAAATGAAAAATCAAAGAAAGAAATCGTTTCATTCCAACGAGGCAAACCTCATCGTCGTTCAATATATTCCTTTCCCATTTCTATATACTTCAATATGCGTCTATTCCGCTTGACCTAATCCCTATTCCCATTGACATCTAAAATAACATACACCTATATATTATGAAAACCGGAGCGATTGAAATTCGATCCGGAACACTGTAGGAAACGATCCAATGCAATGACAAGAAACTTTGGACCATCGGCAAAAATTTCGTGGAAGTTTCGTAAACGGCGAGTTTGTCTATTGGGAATTCAACGTGAGGTACAAATGAAAGAAAAAGACGAATGTCAGAACTGGCAAATTATCAGCGTGGCTTTGGAGACCGTCAATGAGAGCTAAGGAGACGATGTTTTTAGGACGCGTCGTAAAAATCATGCAGGCGGTCGTACAAGAGAGAGAGAGAGAGAGAGAGAGAGAGAGAGAGAGAGAGAGAGAGAGAGAGAGAGAGAGAGAGAGAGAGAGAGAGAGAGAGAGTGAAGTGCAGTATGCATTTTGCAGGGATACGAAATGCTCGCCGACGGAGTGAAGGGGGAGCAACCGCCACTCTATACCCTCCCCTCTTTACTTCGGCTATCTGCATCATTAACTTTTCACAACCGCAGCAACCTACCGGACATTTTGGTAACCCTCTTGCTTTCCCAGGCCATACATGCGGACTTCCATAACCTAATCTTTCGTATTGCAAATGTCTACCAGCCTCTCATCGCCTTTGCGACGATTCGAGACGATTCGTCACTTTCGTTGATCCCTCCCTTCGCTCCAGCAACTTTTCGTACGAACTGTTGAAAATTTGTTGGAACATACGCCCGAAGAGTTTTCTCCACATTCCTGATATACTTTGATACGATGACGTCGAATAACTTTTGATCATCGCCGAAGAGAATTCGTCCCTACGTGCGAACATATTGCCAATTATTTCTGGCTCGTATATATTCATTATCATCGATGGGCTTGCTCATAGAGAGACGACGAGAGGGATGCAACGGGGTAGAGAGACCCGAAGAGACCAATAGACCAAGAGAGAGAAAGAGAGAGAGAGAGAGAGAGAGAGAGAGAGAAAGAGAGAGAGAGAGAGAGAGAGAGAGAGAGGGCGATGTCAGGACGAGAAGTGAAGGGCAGGGAAGCGTTAATTAACGACGTCTCGAGAGGAATCTGGGGCAGGATCGTGTGGTGTCTCCCCAGTTCGTCGTTTCCTCGCGTCTTCTCCACGTGGAAGCGCCAGACGAACTTTGCCGAAGAGAGTATCAGCATATGGGCACGTACAACCCAATATACGTATAATCTCCTGAAAGGATGTATGTTGATATATATATATATATATATATATATATATATATATACTGCCATGCGATAAGGATGTCGAGAAATCGTGTCTCCTTAGACGTATTATGTTTGAGCCAACTACAAGTTAATCTGTAAGTGAATTAAATTTAGATCCAACGACTCCATGCACCCGATAGCATCACGGATAAGTCATTTCAATTACACGACACTATATATCTGTATTTCGCAACAACCCTACGACGCGTTCCCCACCCCAAATTCATGATTCGATTTTTCATCAAATTCCAATATATCTTGACGTAAATATTTGGAGCATTGGTGCTATCGAAGAAAGCAAATTGTGCCGCACTAAAATGGACCCTTTAACGTCACTATTCGATTGCAAGGCAGGTGGGAACACGCAGGAATTTATCGGGGAGTCCCTAGATCCTACCACACTCCTATGGGGATTTAACTGGGACGTCGCACGTAAGGAGGTGCACATTGAAATCCAAATCCGCTGTTTCCCGAGTGATGTCGTTTGAGCATTTTTTTAACTTGAAATTCTTAACAGGAATTTGTTGGATCTTGGAAAAAAAGATTTTGTGATCTAGTGCACAAATTTTGTTGAGGAGTCTCAAGATGTACCTACGTCTGTGTAGGGATTTGTTGGGGACACCGCACCTAGGGAGTCTTCATTGAGATAAAATTGGACTGTGCACTGATCCACGATGAATTCCGTCTGAGAATTCTTACCACGTTCGAATCGAAAATGTGTGAAAAGTCGCAGGAAAAAAGACGGCGTTTTGGAATATATACTGCACGCTTCGTGAGCGTTCACGTGTGTGGTGATATTGTGTCAAAGTCCAGTAAAATAAATAACAAACTACAATTGGAGTGGATTTTTGGTAATGCGATTTAAATCGATTTTTAAGATATACTTCTTTCAGGGGAGAAATACCTTTAGACGAGAAAAAAATTGCTGATTTTCGTGATTTTTTGAGAAAAGATTCGTTCACCATTTGTTGACTTAAGGTATGTTTTATTACTACGTTTTGCGATTACATGGTATTTGTTTCCCTTCTAAACGGGTTGCGATGGATGTTGCCAGACTGCGTGCCACGTAGCATGGGCGAGATTAATTTGAAAGAAAACCAACGAAGATTCTTCCTTCATTAACACTCATTTCGGGGATACGAGCCAAGAAAAAGAGAGAAATGTTGATAATCGATTAAACGCTACGCTTCAAAACAATAAGATTGAATTTTCGAAAAAAATGGCTACCTTTTGCAATACAAAAATACTTTGTTTTTTATTTTGCGAAATATTTAGGTTCAATAAGGTTAGAAAGATTTATACCAAATTTCATGAGAATCGGTAGATTAGTGCTTTAGCTATACGTCACGCAAGTTTTGAAAATGCAGTTTAGAAGACCGTGTCATACCTCCGACATTAAAAAAAAAAAAAAAAAATACCATGTTACAGCCACAAGTAGTAATAAAACATACCCTAAGTCTCAAAAATGATAAAGAAATCTTTCATTAAAAAAAAATCATGAAGAACAGCAATTTTTTCAAGCGATTCATACTTGTTCGAGACAAGATTTATACTTTTGTTTAATCCGCTCGTTTCGTGTATCTATATATTTTGTTCGGCAAACTCAACGTACAGAATGCGACGGGATCCATTGAGAATCGTGTCGGATTCTGTTCGGTTTCCTGGAAATCCTTCAGAATCCAAATTGGATTCCAATGCGAAATCCCCATTAGAACCCAACGTACAAAGCGTGACGTTTTAGTATAGCGATCCATTGCGATGACCCATTGGATTCCTGTCAGGATGTGGCAACAAGTATGAGAATCCAATTGGATCCCTACGATAATTTCTGCACGATTACCGCCTCTGTTCCGTGGTGAAAAAAAAACAAGAAAATGTTATTATACATAGACGCGTGGTTGGAAAACCCCCGGAAACTTGTGAGCGCGAAGTTTAGCGAGTAAATATCGGCACGTAGGCGCGAACGTTTATACTTTAACGCGCGCGCGCGCGATTGTGCGAATACGTGATTAACTTGAGGCGTATTAAACGAGCCGCGTCAGTGAGCCCTTCGCGCGTGGGTGGCTTGTTCGTACAATATATATATATATATATATATATATATATATATATATATATATATATATATATATATATACGCGACGCATGCCGTCAACGACTGGGAATAGCAGCTACACAACATCTAGTCACAATTGAAAAAGTCTCTCCTTTCGACGTTGCAAAATCACGGGCGGCAAACTGTACAGCGTGTACGAAATAACACACGCGTTCACCATACGCCATTGTTGCGAAAGGGATAGCGATTACGACACAGCGGTCACATTAGTCACGCGGAAACGATCAAAGGTCTCGGCAATTATATATATATATATATTTCATATTTGCTCAAATAATATACCATCCGCCCATGACGTAACGTGAAAAATCATTATTCGAAATCGTACTCTCGGAGAGTCTTTCGTACTACTTTATTAAGGGATTTTCTAACTTTAAACGTTAAAAAGGCTATTTTCACGAATTTTTTTATATTAGGTTTATTACGAAATAGGTTTATATTATAGATATTGATATAAAATTGTTACACTGAATAAATACACTTTCGAAATACATTTTTAAAAAAAGTATTTTTTTATTCATTTAAGTCACTACTTATAGACGAAAATGGTAGTTAAAAAAATGTCCCAACAAAATTGTAGGGTCTGCGCTGTTGATGAAAACTCGGAGATGGATCATCGGAAAAAAAAACACATCAAACGGTTCTAGATTCAGTATGTCAATGGCTACCGCGCATATCATACAATTTTTTATATATGCAAAAATAACAAAGTGGCAAACTTAAAAAAACAAAAAAAACGTTTTTTTTTCACCGTTTTTGGCAAAAAAAATAGTAAATGTCAAAATTTAAAAAAAATCCTTGATATGCGCTATAGCTATGGTTGTGAAGAATATGTGGTTTAAATTTCATAAGGATAAGTTCGGTATTTTCGAGGATTTTATCAACAAGCCGTCGAAAAACGATGTTTCGAAAAAAACTCGATTAAAGTTTGTTTGGGTTAGATAAATACATTTAAAAAAATGTTTAATGTATTTCGAAAGTGTATTTATTAAGTGTGACAACTTTTATGTCGATATCTATAATATAAACCTATCAAAAAAATTCATGAAACTAGCCTTTTTAGTGTCTAAAGTGGGAAGGCCCCTTGATAGAATATTAAAAAAATGTATTTCTTGTAATGTCTCTACGTTTGGAGTAGTACTGTCTGACGGTATTTTTCCAAACTGTCGTTACACAGCTAGGCAAATTAAATCGACAATAAAGAACAAGTCCGAAAAAACATGAGAAACATTCGCGGGATATCCGGAGGAGACTGCTGTGCCGGGAAAAAAGTGCAAAAAAAGCTTGCCCCAAGAAAAAAAAAGGCGAATAGAATGAAAGAGGAGAAAGGGCAGAGTCGTTATAAGCCACAAGGGAGAATGAGTTTGCCTCGCCTCGATGCTGGGCTGCATTAATTCGCAAAGTCGTAAACAAGGCAGTGCTGTCGATACTTTTTAATAAAATCCTACCAATTACATTGTTGCGGGCAGCGAGATAGCAAATGGGGAGGGAGGCTCTCCGATTGGGATTTGAGAAGTCCGAGGTCTGGGTGGAAAAATGAACGCGCCCGAGAGGCTGGAGCGAGTATAGAAATTGCGGTCGCCGCCAGACTATCGCCGAGCAGTTGCAAGGAATATGTACGCGAAACGGAGAAAAAAATATTTATAAAGGGAGGTGAAAAAGGGGGAACAAAATTACCCCGCAGTTTTTTTCATTATTCGAACTTGGTGTTCATGTTCAACTGTACTTACAAGGAAAGGTTGCGCGGTTGAATTTTGCATGCTTGTAGAATGGGTAAAAATAGGCGAAACGTATTTTTTTATATCTGAGGAACCCCATTTTTAAAGGGTGAAACGCACCCTCGAAAATAGGGTTGTTTTTCGTTTTTCATCGATAACGTTGTCGTTCTCATCTCCAATGTATAATACACGAAAAAATAAACATTGTTGCTATTCGAAATTTTTCCATATTCCGTATCGTTAAAACGTTAACGACGAAAAACGAACGCAATTTTCGAGGGTGCGTTTCAACCCTTAAAAATCGGGTTCTGCAGATATGAACAAATACGTGTCGCCTATTTTTACCCATTCTCGAAGCATGCCAAATTTCATCGAAATCGGAGAGAACGACCTCGCAACTTTTTCTTGTTAAAGAAAAATCCATGTATGCGTGCAAGGTGTTAGGTGACCTCGTTAGGAACATATCTCACCTAAGTTACCTGAGTCCAAAGCCTAAGGATTTCGAGTTATCATGACAAGTATGATTTTTTGGAAAATTTCCCCAAATTAGGTACCAAATCGTTCATAATGTTCAAACAGACAATAATTGGTAACTAACAACTCATTTGCGTGTTTGCTTAATGTGTATTCAACCGACAAACAACAATACAATCGTCTGCCTCCACACAAGTGACTAAATGGGACGTGTTGAATAATTAAAAACTTGAGAATTAAGAAACGTCTTATGTTGATGCTATTTTTAAAAACAATACGATTAATATAAGAGGTAAACGAGTCAGTACCTAATGTTGGGAAATTTTCCAAAAACCATACTTAGCACGATAACTCGAAATCCTTAGACTTTCGAATAAGGTAACCTAGGTTAGATATGTTCCTAACGAGGTGACCTATCACCCCCTTAAGGCTTCGTATCGACCTTTCTAACACCCTATATAAGTGCATTATTATTTTTTGTATACATATATCTTTTTTTCGTTTTATATGCTCTATTTTGACGTTGTTTTCAGTTCCGAGTGATTTATATTCTATACATATTTAAATATATTTGTATGAGGTAAGAGCACCAGTAGTCGACGGTCCTATACTTTAACATCGACTCAAAATATATATAGATATAATTTAATATGATATGACCGACTACCGGTTCGGGACTGGTGCTCTTACCCTACTTTAGAGTATGACAGGTAAAAGTTAAACTTTCAAACTTTTTTTTATATTTATTTACTACCATTGAAAGGAAAGTCGAGTCACCCCTTAATAATCTTTTTTAAATACTTCTACCTTGAATTTTTGTCTTACATTCGAAAAAAATTTGGTTTTTGTTTCATTTCGAACGGTGGACTGCCTAAGGGTGAAAGTACAGAATCTCCCCCTCGACACGTCTTTCTTCGAGGGGTAGTTTTCCTCTTAAAACGGTTTTTCCGTCGATAAAAAAGGGTCTAATAGTTTTCAATGCTTCATCACGTATATGCGTTTCAAAAAAATCAAAGGTGGACACTCGAGTGATGCTCCTGTTCGACTGGGCTGAGCGAGCTTGAATAAAGCACGAATTTTTCTCCTACCCGGTAATATTGTTCGAAGTGTCAAAAACTGATATCGTTTTCACACCCTAATATATACATCACCAGGAGATAAAAATAAAATGGAAATAATTTTTTTCATTCAATCATCTACATCTTTCAATCAAATATTCTTGAACGTATTTTCATTATATTTTTTCACCATTCCACATATATATATTTTTTTAACCCATTATATGGTAATACAACATAATCGACCTAAAATGAGCAATAAAAAATGTAAAACGAAAATGCTACGAGCGTGGCTTCGTACCCCACGTAGCCTAGGGGCAGACCGAGGTAGACCGAGATGATTTTGAACCCCCTTGTATAACGGGGAAATGGTATTTAGTTATATAACGATCTTGTTGCATAGCGCATCTCCTCCCTCTTCGTTTTCGCCCTATTCTCCTTCTCTATCGCTGCGTGGCCTTCTCAATTTTTCTCTTCCACGCATACGCTATCCCGACGTTCCCCTTCATCATATCTTTCTCTCTTTTCATTCTTCCTTCTCTTATCCCCACTACGAGCGGACAGGAGCGTTGCTCCCAACTTTCTTTTTCTTTTCTCCACCGTCGCCATTCCTTCCCTCTCTCTCACTCTGTCTCTCGTTCTTCTTCTCCCGCACGTTTTTTTTTGTATTCCCGCTTCCACTTCCCGGGTGTTCGAGTTTTCTTTTTTCCTTCCACTTTTTCACTTTCTATCCTCGTTCGCCTAGTAGTGCGTTTTTTCGCTCAACCCTCTCCTCTTGCACCCTCATCCCTATTCGCGACTCCCTTTTACTTCTTTCGCGCACAGTCTCCGACCCCCCCCCCCCCTCTCTCATTCTCTCTCTCTCTCTCTCTCTCTCTCTCTCTCTCTCTCTCTCTCTCTCTCTCTCTCTCTCTCTCTCTCTCTCTCTCTCTCTCTCTCTCTCTCTCTCTCTCTCTCTCTCTCTCTCTCTCTCTCTCTCTCTCTCTCTCTCTCTCTCTCTCTCTCTCTCTCTCTCTCTCTCCCCTCTCTTCAATGCCGATAGTCATCTCTCGGTGCGCTCCTCCTGGTCTCGCGTGAATCTCGTGAAATTTTTCCGAATATCCGATCAATATGGAAAGGGCAGGGCGCGCAAGCTAAATATCTCGCTATTCGGGGGTAGGGGGTTGGTCGGTGCCGGTCGTTAAAGCAGTGGGTGGAGACACGCTCGGCACACGAACGTGTGCGTCGAGGGCCAGAAGAGAGTTTAAGGGGACGATGTTTGGAGCACTCGGGAGGCGAGGGGCGGGGGGGGGGGGTGAAGTGCGGCGGGGGTGTAAGGGGTTCGATGGATGCACAAAGCTCGCTATAAAACGCGACGATATCAGGATGCTGGTGTACACAGGGTGTATACGGCGGACGCGGGCTGCTGGTGCTGCTGCGGAACCCCGGACGAATACCGTCAGATCTGTCAAGGCAAGCCCATGCCAATTAATCATTTCCTTCGGGAAACTCGCGAGCGTCCCTCCCCCCGGATATCTACTCCCCTCGTGAACTCGAATCTACTCGACGAGCACCACCACCGTCGACCACCCCCCGCTTGCAACGCTCTCTTCGCACCACCTCATCTCTCAATCCATCTCCGCTTCTCCAGGTCGAACGACGCGTAGACGAGTGTTTTACATGTTGCCGGGGCGGTCTGATGAAGAAGGGGATGCCGACTAGAGCGGAGGGGCGGGAGAGACCGGGAGCTTGCATTGGTTGTAATCGAAGGGCGCGTTTCGCCCTGGGCCAAAAATATTATTCCCTCGTTGCTTGCCGAGTTCAACGAACTCGCGCTTTCTTCCGGGCAAACAGTTTCCGCCAAAACAGCTTCGGTGGAAATCATCTTAACGGTAAACTTGGGCCCCGAAAAGGTCGATTTTGAATAACTTTTTCTGATCAGAGTATTGGGATGACCAAGTCTTACGTAAATTGGTACACAGTGGTGCTAAGTTTGAGGTTTTTTTTTTTTTTTTTTTTTTTAATTGAATAATATTGATGAACGATGAGGGTATTATTGATTTTAACAACGTGCGTAAGAGGCGTGAGAGTATGATCATTTCCGATTTCCAACCAAAAAAATAACTTTGATTATTCTTTATAAACAAATGGATAAGCGTATAAAAAATCGTCGAATTATATGATAGAAAATGTAATAAGCTATGCCATGTCCGAATTTGAAGTAAATTGGACAAATAGATTTTCTCATACGACTTAACAGTTTCGAAAAAAACGCAGAAGAAGAAAGAATAAATCGACCCTTCACAAAACCATCATTACCGGAACAATCGTTGCAACAAAAAAAAATCTTTCTTCCAAATCAAAGTTCAAACCTTGAACTATAAAATTTTTCGAAAAATTCCATTTCTAAATATCAAGCTTTCGTGAACTCCTCGATCGAATCTAACGTGGTATTTTTCGGGCCTCATCGTTTACTAACATTTTGCAGACACTTCACCATGCCTCCGCAATGAATCTTCTTTACTGGAAAAAATCGACTGCGAAAAATGTCAAAGTATGATTTTTTTGTTAAATATTCGTCATTGCTTCGACCAGTCGCTTCGTCTCGATAGTTAACGCAATTTGGTAGAACCGAGCCAAGGAGAAAATTCGATTGAGAAATTCTCAAGGGTCCCTGAGACCTGAGAGGGTGCAAAAGGTACGTCGAAACGAGTTCGTTGACGCAATTCACGCCCGACACCCTTGCCTCGAATAAGAGTGAAAAAAAGCTTTTGTAGCCAACACTAAGCTAAATATACTCCGATGAATATCACACAGACACACACGAACACACACACACACACACACACACACACACACACACACACACACATGCTCACTGTTGTCAAAACGCTGACGTAACATTCGTATAGACGAGAGCGTGAAAATCTCGTGGGGCACAATGGAGAGCTGGCGAGGTTTGATAGTAGATTTGGGACGCCAGTCCCTTGTTGTTTTTCGCGAAAGAAGGGCATGGGGGATAGAATAGAAAGAGGTACGAAAATTGAAACTCTTTCGACCCTACTCTTCTACGCTCTACCGCCTCGGGTCTCGACGATACATAAAAACCTCCTACACACGTGCACACACAGGCATACCCAACTGCAGGTCTCAAAAGCCTCGGACTTATCTGTCCTCGTCCAGCAGTGTCTCCGGCGAGGCAAAATTTTCCGTCACTCTCCGGCTCGCGGAGAGGAAGGCGTCGAAAATCCGACAATTAAACGGGCAGAAGTGTGCGGCGGAGCCAAAAAAAAGAGGGTGCAAAGGGAAGGATGAAAAAAAATTAAGCGAAAGGGTGTATTTGCTGGAAATGCACGTCATGAAAGCCCGAGTACCGCGTGAGTGGAGTTGCTTTTCGATAAAAACAACGTTACGACGCTTTTTTAATTGCATTTTTAATTTGACGAACGCTTTGATGCACTTCCTTTGTCGTGACTTTTCAAGAAAGCACACAGCCCGGACCGAATCTCCGTTTTGTTTTGTAAGTTTCCGCCCTGCCGATTTCAAACCCTTTCGAAAATCTGCAGATCGCACGCGTACGCGTGCATTTATTTTCGCGTGAAAGTTTTATTGACAGAGCTGTAACTGAAGGGGGTTCGTTATGCAAATCACGGGAATTTCAATGTTGCACAATTAGGGGTGAAGATTAAAGTTTTTCGCTGCAATCTGCACGTGACCTTGTAAGAATTGTTACTTCAATTTATTGTCATTTGAACTTTTTATGCATAGAGATGGAGCCGGAATTGCGTTCAGGATGCAAATTATGATGGGTATTGATGATTCATTGTTGCGGAATTGCGGATGCAAATGAAAGGATTTTTCCTCCGCTGAACATCACTTTGGTGTCCAACTTCGATTTTGTTGAAACGCATGTATATGGCAGGGCATCATAAACTATTAGATACGTTTTTTTTGTATCGGCGAAAAAAGGGTTTTAGGGGTGGAACCATCCCTTAGAGTGATGCATGGCAAGGGCTGAGTTTGCGATTTCACCGATTTTCGTGAAACAAAAACGAAAATTCTTCTAAAATGATCAGAAATCCACTATGGGGACATTGAAAAAAAAACAGAAATTGAGGGATGAACCACCCCTTCATTTTTTTCTTTCTCTCACCCTACATAGAAAACGGGTGCATTGAATTGAACGTAACGGGTAACAGTTTGAAGGGGGGACAAAATTGAAGTTTACATACTTCTGCATTTTTTCCGGATAGCAAGCTTAAGGGGTTCAGACACGTTACATACGTTTTCGGAGATTTTCAATTAAAATTGAGGGTTCTGAGGGAGTCGAATGGTTAATTCGTATTCAGCGGGTAAAAATATATCGATATGGACAGGTAAACATTTTTTTTATCAAATTTTTTCCAATCTCGAAACAAAAATAAGTGGCTCCACTGAATTGTCGATGATTTCTTTTCTGTTCCGATTTGAAACTCCATTCTGTGCTCATCCTCTTTGCTACCATTTTCTCTTTAAAATACCGTTTGATTCATGGAGTTCCAATGCTTTTTCGATTTTTGACAAAATTTCAAAATAGGACCCTCGATTTTGCCAATTTTTCCGTACGTAGCCACTTTTATGACCATTTTTCGAGTGGACTTTCCGGAAAAACGGATGGAGGTATTGGGATAAATCCAACGCCATTCTCTAAATCTGTCAAAATCCTTTTTAAAGCCCCATCATGACGCTTATGATACTCAAACAGAATCGACGCTACGGCTGGTTGAAGTTTTCCTGATTTCTGGATGCCGGAAAAGTGGTCAAAAAGGTTGAAAAAGGAAATCGACTTTTAAACCATTTCACGGGTCTATCTAATAGGCAATTATCCGCCAATTACTAATATCACAGAGTTTTCATGGAAAGCTTAAAATTACAAGGGCTGAATGCGAAAAACCTCTTTTTACACACTTCTGATCATTTTTTGAAAACTTTGGTTTTCGGGAAAAAGCAACGGCGAATTCGCATTTAAGAGGTGAAAATACATCGATATAGAATCAGAAAAAAAGGCATCACAATCTGTTTCGCAATTTCGTCTAAAAATAAGTGTCTTCACTCAATCACTGCTCATTCTTGATCCCCTTCGGTTGGAAACTTCACTTAAGGATGCCCGTACATTCCCTACCAAAAGTGAGTTTCGGTGAAAATTTTGGGTACTTTGCCATGTGATTAAAATAAATTAAAAAATCAACGACATTGTAGATACTAAGAACATTAATTTCCGGTAATAATAATGCGAAAAGTTATAAGTACATTGTTGAAAAAAAAATTGTTCAACAAATGTCCGGTGAACTACTTATTTATATTATAAAATGAATTCGTACATTTTTCGGAATAAGTATAATTTTTTTTAGAATTTTCTTTCTATTCTCATTTTTTTTTAATGGATGAAGAGTCACAAATGTTCAATATGTTTTCGGAGCAATGTTCCATATTAGATCCAAAAAGTGTCCGGGGTATTGAACGAACAGTGTCATAGGCACAGCCTCTGAAAAATTCTAAAAACGGGATTTTCAAAATGAAGTGAAAATTCTTCAAAAAATCATATGTATTCAGAAAAATATCATAATTAATTGAATGTTACAAAAAATCAAGTTTATCGGATATTTGTTGTACAAATTTTTGTTTAAACAATTTATTCATACATTTTTGGCGTTCGTATTATTCAGACCCAATGTTCTTAGCACCTTCAATAGGGTTGATTTTTTTCAGATTTTAATATTATCGCAAAGTGCTCAAAATTCTCACCGAAACTCACTTTTGGCAAGGAATGCACGGGCAATACATCCTTAATGCACATTATGTTCGCAATCGTTTGCTCCAAAAACTGCCGCTTGCTTCGTCGAGGTACGATTATTTTTAAATTTTTGGCGGAATTTCCATGTCGGATCATCGATTTCCGTGAATTTTTCTGTACCCTAAACATCAATTTGGAGTTTGCAAAAAGTTTTAACAAAATCAAAGGCGGATTGGCAATGCAGCAAAATATGGTCAACTATGTAGGTTTTCCATATTTCTTGGAACCTCTCAGTATTCATAGAAATTCCGTCCTTCATTCGTCAAACACGTTTACCCATTGGAACGTCGACCATTCCCAATGAACGAAGGCAAAAAAGATTCGACGTTAAAATCAGTATGGTAATGAATACGCTCGTGTGCGTCGTTCGATTCATGAAGCTACATACTCTACAGTCTATTTCACGAGTATAAACGATGAAAATTGTCCGACGATGTGCTCGGTGCAGGGAGGTTGGAATGCCGATTGAAGTGTCCACCGGGAGACGTGTCCATGCTCATCGCGTCTACACACGTTTTATCGGCTATTCAACCGGAAATAAAATTAATACCGAAAGCCTGGCGGAGGAAACTCGCCCGCGCGTGTCCCGTCGCGCCAACGGGGAAGCCGATCACGAAAACCTTTAAGCCCTTCGCAAGCAAACGAGTGTGATTTTCCTTGTATACCGTCCACACACGTTCAATTTCGCGAATATTTCCACGGAAAAACCGATTAAAATCGCGCGATCTGCTGCACCGGATGTGGAGTTTATCGATACCAGTCTGGGCGGGTGACCATGTTTGCTTATCATTGAGCGCACATATGGAATCTTCAACACGTGTGCACGTAGAAATCGGCACGTCGCCCAGATCACTCTCGTGTCGCGCGTCACACCCAACAATGCCAAATTGAAATGCGCTCATTTTTACGGCGAGTGCCTGAATTAGAAGGTCCTAAAAAGCGTTTTTTCGGAAATTTTTTTAGAAGGGAAAAAAACAAGTGAGCCCAGGAAACATTGAAGTACCTTTTCATGTATATTTGAAATGTGTAAAAAAAATGTTCAACATGAAACAATAAATGACTACAGATTTATCAGCCTATTCCACGTGAGTCTTGCCACTGCAGTCCCCAATCGGCGGAAAAGATGCAGCTCGTAATTCTCGACTGAAACAAACAAAACCAAAAAAAAATCAATTGTCACATATTTTTCTTCTGGGTGAATTAAGAAAAAGCTGAAAAAATCGTGAAATCATAAGTTTTCTCAGGTTTGAAAAGCAAATGTGTTAAAAAAAACACTTTAAGGCGTTACCCCCACTTGTAGCGCAAAAAAGGTCTTTTTCATGAATTTTTTTAAAGAAAACTACAAAACTTTTGTAATCGATCAATATACCATCTTAAAGAACACATCTTGAAAAACTTTCAGTAATTTTTTTATTGAAAAATATTACATTGTTCAGTGGCAAATGGCCGTCAATGAAATAATGTTTTGATATACACGGTTTGCGGTGACTAACATTGCGGCGAAGTGGATCATCTGAAAAAAAATGCGGATGGATTTAGTCAAATATAAGTATAAACTAGTCTTTAATCGAAGGATTTTAAAAAATATTCATTTTTCACAAAATGGCGGACAGTCAAAGTTAATGGTTCGATTTTAACGAAAAAAAAACGGCCGTTTTTTGGCTATAAAACGAACATTTTTTTCGAAAAAAAAAATCGAACGATTAAAGACTACATTTTTATGTATTAAATAAGCCTGCAAAATTTCAAGAAGATCGGTTCATTAGTGTTCGAGTAATCTTGGTCACCGACTTCAGAAATGCCATTTTGAGAAAAACGCGTTTAAAGTTTCAATTTCCGGTCGTTTACACAACGGATTCTTCTCTTTCAACGCTCATATCTCAGTCAATTTTGTTCGGATCGACTTGAAATTTTCAGGACATATTCTCAGATACTTGTACTTCAAAAAAATGCAATAAAAAAAATCGATTTTTTCAAAATCGCAAGTGGGGGTAACCCCTTAACGTGCTATAAAAATTATTTAAGAAGCCTTTTTCAATGACTGTTTAAATTCACTTAGAAGAGATTTTCATAGTGAAGAAAATAAACTTTCGTTTGATTCAATAAGTCGTTCAGTTTTTTTGCTATCTCGGCCGCCAATTTGGAAAAATCTCGAAAATGAAAACTGGAGAAAACGCGCATCAAAGTTTTCAATAGGAGAAAATATCAATATCAAATATCAATCGCTTCTCTGCTTTTGGCCTTGTATCTTCGAAAATGTTTACAATTGACCTCTCTAACTTTGTAAATATATTCTTGGATAGTTTATCTATTGATTTACGAAATAAAAAAAAACGATTTTTCGGACCTTATAATTCAGGCTCCGGCCTTAAGGCCGGAAACTCGTTTAGGAGTACGTTTCTTTTTTGAGTGATTTTCATGATTTTTTTGCAAGAAATAAATTAATACAATTTATTCAAACTTCGGGAATATTTTATTCATATTTTCAAACAAATATTTTAATTTTTTCGAAGTCGTTCTTTTGAACATATGGAATATAGAACCTGCCGCCCATCGAAGGTATCCATCAGACTTTGCGGTTTGCGTACACTCTGGAGGCCATAGTTTTCATCGGAAATCAATACGGTTTGAAGATTGATTTAAAAACATGTTTTCCTTCTATATGAACCTAACTCTCACCAAAAAAAAATTGAAAATTGCGTTCTTCAGAGGTGTTTAAACAAAAGTATATTATTTTTGCCATTCTTTTATAACTTTTCTTGTTATAAAAAATAAACTTTAAACAATGATTTTACCCCAAATTCAGGTTCTTATAGAGCGTAATTATATAAAGAAAGTAACTATCACTTCATGAAATTATAGGTTGGAAACTTCATGAGCTAGAGTGTACACAAATTGAAAAAAGTCGTTTTGAGAAAAACACGTTTGAAAAAAAACTACCGAAAACAAAAAAATCAAGGTGGTAATGAATTATTTATACTGCTTACCAGTTACTCAGCGGTTAGTTTTACTAACACGTTATGGAATTTTAAAAATCGATTTTTTGAGTCATCTAAACTGGTTTCCCGTCTTAACGCGAGAATACCAAATGTTTTTTTTATTCATTAGAAATGGACAGTAGAATAGAATCCGCCTCGTTGCCGAATTGTACCTTAGTTTCTCTTCGTTCCATCGTAATTTCGGTCATTTTGAAAACGTGACTGTACCTTAAGGACCTAGGGAATAGTAAGTGAAGTTTCAAATTGTCAAGTATAAGTCCTAGATTCAAAGTCTGATCAGTCGTAAGTGGCGTAACATGTAGACCAGGCCACAAACTGTAATTTATTATTGCAAATGTATTCCTTCGTATTTAACTTTATCAGGGCTAAACTCTTGAGAGTGAATATGCCACACCTTACGAGTGGCGTAATTCTTGTGCCGCCCAACCGTTTGCAGCGTTGCTGTATAGTTTGATGAAGACTTATGGGAGAGTCAAACGAGAAAATAATTAGACTTTTAGTGCAATTAATTATACCGCAATCATGTGGTGAATGATTCTGAAATTTTGCAAAAAAGTTTCTTACATATATAAATAACCCACACTAAAATCTCGAACATTCTGGAATATTTTTTATGATGATGTTTCTCATTACATCTAAAAGTAGGATACACAGAAGCTATCCTAAAGGAGAATGTTCTGAAAGCCCATACCGCCGATCAATTTGGAATTTCGTGTATCCATGTATTTTGACTCGCTGATCACTAATATTCTAGTGAAAATACCCGAAAATTTTGTTTTCAAGGTAAAAACTCACAAGAACCGATTTTTTAAAGGTTTTTCTATTTTATTCAAATAAATGTTGATCTTATCTACTCACGCACTTTACCGCGGGAAGGTTGAAGTTTATTCTTTAAAGTGCAGTTTAGTCTTTAAACCCAAACAAACCCAAACAACGAAGGGCAAAAAATAAAATATTTTAAAAATAAACAATAGGATAAAATACAAAAAAATTAAATAAAATACAAAAAAAGCAAAAAATAAATATGCACTATAAAGACTTAACTCCAACCTTTGCGCGGTAAAGTGGGTAAGTAGATAATATCGAAACTAATGGAGTTCAGCAAAATGTACTTATTGGAACATTATCCCATTTTTCTTGAAACAGAGAGGTTTTACGGAAAAACTGTATAGAAAATAAAATATCAATCTTTTTATAGGCTACAACTTTTGTAAGAAATATTTTTCCCTAAGATCAGACTTTAACAAAATAAAAAAGAAAAAACTTTTTGAAAATCTGTTTTTGTGAGTTTTGACCTTGAAAATCAAATTTGCGGGTACTTTCACCACCACATTCGTGATCAGCAGGTCACAATACACGGGTACACGAAATTCCAAATTAATCGGCAGTATGTGCTTTTCGAAACCCCGCCCAAACGAACTAACAGTGCCTAACATTTTTGTCGCCATGTCCGTAGAGTTTCCATCCATCCTAAACTTTCGGCTTTAGCTCCAAATGCACGTTTCCAAATGAACAGAAATACCGAAGCTCCGGCGTAACAATTGCCAGTCCACTGGTTCCCAACTTCGACACTTCAATTACAGAAGAAAAGTTTTTCAAATGGGCAATCCGGTTGTCCCGAGGAAACTGCAGAGCAGTCGGAAAATTCCTCAAGCAGCCTTCAAGTTGGTTCACGCGTCACGTTCGTAGTGCTTTGTAGTCAGCTGATTTCACGTGCGCGCACGCGCCCTTGCGATAAAAATAGATAGGTCGTCCCTCTGAAGCGTCGCGGACGTAAATCCTTTGAGTCGAAAGGCTCGCTGCCCAAGAGCGAGAAAAGGGAACAAAAAAAGGCATCGCGAAGAATTCGAAGCCGGAGCTTGAGCGAGCTCACCGAGCGAGAGAACAGGGGTGTCTTTCGAAGAGCTTTCGGAAGGGTGGTTACCGACCAGGCAAACGTGAGTGGCTAGCCCTTTGCGAAGAGGGAAGCGAGCAAATCGGGAAAAACCGAGCCGCGGGCATTGGGAAAAGACGACGGGGTTGGAAATGTACGTTCAAGGGAGATACGAGAAAGGGATGAGAAGTTGAAAAGTGGGTGACGCGAGACTGGGCTAGAAAACGGCGAGACAAGCCGCGAAAGAGAGACAGGGGCAGGCAGACAGAGAAGAATGTGTCTGTGTGTTTGGGAAAAGGTAAAGGGTTGGCAAAGAGGCCATATGAGCAAGAAAAGCAGGGCCTAAACTTAGTAAATAGCGAGTGTAAGGCTGCAAGTTTGAGGAAGACACCACAAAGGCTTGGATAGCGGAAGCTTCTAAGACTCCAGTAGCGGAGGCAAGAGAAAGAGGGAGAAGAGAGAGAGGGTGACAGCTGACGGCAACAGTGGAAGTAGAACGGAAAACTCGGTTTAGGGGGATGGTGGAAAGAAGACCCAGAGACCATTCGAAGCTCGCAAACTGGTATGCCACGCGACTAGGTCGTGCCAACGAGGTGAAGAAGAGAGACGGGAATAGAGAGAGAGAGAGAGAGAGAGAGAGAGAGAGAGAGAGAGAGAGAAGGAGGGGAGGGTTTAGAACGAACTGTTGCTTCAGACGAGAGCATGTTGCCATACTGAGAGCTCTGAACAGAATTTCCAAGCCTTCGCAAGCCCGATTCCAGGGTTTTCATGCATTCGTTTCCTTACGCTGCTCCTTTTGTTTGCTGCTTCAGGATTTTCGTGTTCTCGCGAACAGCGCAGAATGCCGAGAACACTTTCTATACAACTAAAATTAGAAATGTCGGGTGCAATGAATTTATTTCATCCAAAATTCCTTTGTCCAATCGTCAAACAAATAATCGATACGGAGCAGGCTCCACTTGGATCAACTTGTAGACAACAGCATTACTTACCATTCTTCCCTTGAAAAATAAGCACATTGAGGAGGTTGGTCCGGTTGAGTCAAACGATGGTTTGGGAATTTTTATTTTCAGTGAACCTCAAAAAAAATTCTTACTAGGTGATTTATGTGGAGGCTATTTTTTTAGAAAATATATAATTAGGGGGCAAAATTATGCATTTTTATATTTTTATTACGTAAATGAGAAAAACTTTTGTGTTGGTACCAACTTGAGAAAGTATAACATTGTCGATTACTTCTATGACGAAACTGTGTCAGCGAATGTTTTATGCAACTCGGAATGAAATTTTGAGTCATTTATAAGTATGCCTATTTATACTTATGTCACGAGATTACTTATTTTTGCCATTAATTAATATAAAGTGATTCCGAAATACGGCAACTTCGAGGTTGGCAGCAATGCTCTTCATTCGTCAGCCAAAATTCGTAATCTTTTGTCAAACTTTGATGGTTCAATATTGAATATTTATAAGTTAAGACGATTTTTTAAAATAAATGTTTACAAAGGTTTAGTTTGCGTTGATCCGTTGTTAGAAATTATTTATCTTGGTTGCTAAATAGCCAAAAAAATGACATCGTAGCGTGAACATCTTGCCCATCTAACCGCACATAAAATTACATACATTAAACTATTTTTTATCTCTGGTGTGTTGTGGTGAAAAAATTTCAATAAATTCGTTAATTATCAGTATAGTCTAGACAATAAAATATATTTTTTTTTTCGATTTAATATTGCATTGTGACTAACGCTCCAACCTCCTTAAATTCGTGCGATTCTACTCGTTCTCTGTTTCAAATGTTTTTAAATAGTCCTACGATTGTACGAATGTCATTTCTCGGCGCAATCGTGAGTCACACCTATTAGGGAGAGGCTGAGAAAACAGTGGGTATTATACCGTTGTTTAATTATGATACGATGGGCTAGAAGTCCTCGGGACCCGAGGCATTGCGAATATAATTGCACGAGACGTAGTCTTTTATCGCATGCTTCGAAATTGCACTAGCAGTCCGCAATTTCGACGGGTCTGCTTGGGTCTTCAAGCTTGGATTCTGAAACACAGTTCGATCTTCAATCTTTTTTTCTTGTGAAGTTATTGGGATAACGACGTAGAGATTTACTCAAAATTAATACATGGTGTCGTCAAGTTTAAGTTTTTAATGTAAAAATATTAATAAACAATCAGTGTAGGTAGTTCTGGCAACTAGGGTGATCCGAATCGAAAAATTAAAAAAATCTACTTTCAGCATAACGATTAAACTTTCGTATTGCCGTATATTTTTCCAATATTTTGAAATTTACTAAAATTACGAATTTCAAACGAATCGGACGAACGAATCTTGCTGTACAACTCACACCGCTCACGTAAAACATCATTTCGAAAAAAAGCGTCATATTTTTACGTTAAACAAACAAGTTACCTTCGCCCCAAGTGTCATCTTCACGATCTAGTACAATTTTGAATACAAACATCATGACATCCAGCACCATTGAAATCCACATCGATATTTTTTTTATCCAATCACCAAACAAATCCGCGTTTCGGGAGTCACCCGTAACGCGAGGAGCATCCGAATGCACCAGTCAATTTCCCACGAGAGGAATCTTTTGTTTTGCCGAAAAACATGAGGCAATGCAAAACCAAAGAGAAAACACGAACTGCATTACTTTGGTCCTCCGGCAATTGGATATCGAGAGGAAAATAAACAAGGACAGCGGTAGCGAAGTATAGATCGTGGCAAGTGTACTTTCGTTTTGCCAAGAGGGATTGCAGAAAAAGATAGGGAGAGAGAGAGTAAGAGAGAGAGAGAGAGAGTGAGAGGGGGGGAGAGGAAATGTATCATCGCTAGCAGGTAGAGAACGAGTATACGCCAAGGTACAAAGAGGAAAGAAAATAAGGGTGGACCATTTGTACGTATATGTAGCGAGACGCGAAGCCGAGAGGGTCGTCGGCGGAATGAATGCGAGGAGAGGTGGTTTTGACTCGCGGTATATCGCGAAAAAGGAAGCTTCCGTGTGTACGTACAAACATATGTATATATATATATACACACACACACACCCACAAGAATACGCGTTTATACGACGAACGATCTCGCGTACTGTATATGGCCGTATACACAGCCGCTAAGGGAGTACCAGAGGAAAAAGCACGCCGTAAAACAAAGTAACGACGAAATGCACTGGGCCCCTCTTTCCTCTTCCGTTCCCTCGGCGTCGACGAGGGGGATGGTGATCTCGGTCGTCGTACCGGCAATGCCCTAACCAGCATTTTTCGTTCGTCCGGTAAAGAATTCCGGTATGTCAGGGAGGGGGATGAGGCTGAGGGAATACACCGATATATGCGCGTCGGGAGGGCTCCCAGTCGTTTCCTCCCCGCCGCTCCCTTGCCCTCGCTGCTCCTCTCCTCCACTTGTTCGTTCTGCACCACCTGCGGTGTGTGAACCTTTCTTTCTCCGAAGGAAGCGTCGAACGAAGCTGTGGAACGTTAAAAACTGGACGAGAACAAGGGAGCGGGAGGGTGAGAAAGGGAGAGAGAGATATGCGCGAAAAGGGGTTGTGTTTTGTAGCGGTAGTGCGAGAGCAAGATGGATGAGCTCTCACCCATCCTCCGCTCAGAGAGAAAGGGAGAGACGTAAGGGTGAGGGAGAGGGCCTCAAGGTGGGCTACGAAAAGCAAGGGATGGTTTGGGGAGTTCTCTCCACCTGAGAGAGCCGGACGAGGATGAGAAGTCTGGTGCGGAGGTGAGCAAAGGGGCTCCCTGAGGAGGTTGCTGAGGTGGCGCGATGGCAGAGAAGGGGTTGATACGGAAGTAGGAACAGGGAAGGGAAGAAGGCACCGTCGGGAGGGGGGGGAGCATAGGAGGCTCTCTCGGGCCACCGGCAGGTTATGACAGCCGAGGTATTGAGCGGATCCTTCGTTAAAAAAACGAAAAGTATCCGCCGTAGACAGAGCGAGAGAGGAAGCATTGGCAAGGGAGTGGAAGGGAGGGGCAGAGGGGAGGCGGATGGACGGGCTGCGTTCGGCGGTGGAAGCACGTACCGAGAGGAAAAGAGTGCGAGGGTGAGAAAGAAATCGAGGTGGGGACTCGCGCCCGGTGAGGGCCAAGGGACGGGGAGGGGGCTGAGTTTTTGAGAGCGAAGAGAGTCTGGCTGCAGTGCCCCTGCGAAAGGGAACCAGAGGGTGAGAAAGTTGTACGTACGAGTATATAGGTAACTCAAGCCTGAGATGGAATGAGAAGGAGAGAGAGGAGCGGAGAATACCGACGGAAGAGAAAAGGAGAGAGCGCGAGAGGGTAGAGAGACTGAGAGAAGGGAAGGACAGCGAGGGGTGAAGGGGGATGAGACCAAGTAACCGAATCTAACACACCCTTGCTTCGCGCCCACCCCGGGGTAGAAAAAACGTAGTGCCGGGGAGAACCACCTCTCTGGATTCTACTCCCTCCCTCTCTCCCTCTCTCTCTCATCTCTCCAGCCTTTCATCTCACTTTTTTTTTCGCTCGACGAGACTGCGCTGCCGTCGCCCGTGCTCTTCCCGTAGCAGTTTCTTTCCTCGCTTTCGTCCTCTCTCCCTCCGTCGCTGGTCCTTTCTCCCCTCGTAATATTAGTTTCCTGCTATATTTTTATCTCCCTCTTTTTCCGCACACGCGCGCGACGCACGCACACTCGCCCACGCCGAATCTCAATTTTTTTTCGCCACCCCTTCGCTTGTCCATTTCGCGTACCCGGGAATATATATATGTATTTTTTTTTCACCTTCCTTTGCGTAATAGCATCCCCTTCGCAAGCTTGCCGTGTCACTCAGTCGCTCTCGTACATTTCATTATCTCCGTCCCTCCAGCCTGTTCGCCCTGGCACTCTCCCTTTTTGTCGCTAACAATTTCGTCCGCCCGGCTCATTTTCCCTTCTCCACTTGGATGGGCTCCTTGCACCTCTCGAAAATGTTCCGAGGGGGGCTCCTCCGAGCGTCCTACACAGCCACTGACTGTTACCTGCTTGCACTCCCTCAAACCTCGAACGAACTGACGAACGGCGTAAAGTCTCCCTTTGTCTCGCAATCCCTTCTCGCTTCCACCCTTTAGGATCCTCTTTCTCTCGCTTCGACGTCATTGCCTCATCCAGGAAGAGTTCCATTCTCCATTCCAGAGTAGCTGTAAAAAAGGGTGGACAGAGATCGTCGAAGCTTTTACTTCGCGACCACATCCTTTGCCCGTTTCGCTGTCGCGGAATAAAGCTCGCCGTCACCAGATATGAACGTTCGGTTTGGCCCCCGGGCCACCCCAACCCCGTCTTCCTGTCTTTAATATCCTTTCGCTGCTTCTCCTTCACCACCTACGCCCACTCACGTTCTCGACGCTCCTCTTGCGGCTTGGGAATACCTTTTTCCTCGTAGCTCAGCGACTGGAGAAATGCGCGCGGTGGTGCGATGAACGAGAAACCGCACCACCCTCTCTCTCTCTCTCTCCCTCTCGCTCTCTCGTAGTTCCATCTTCTCTTCTCGCGTTTTCATCCACTCGTCGTTATTACTTTTCTCAGGGAAAAAACTCTCGGGCATGCTGCTCTTCGTTATCGCGGCAATAATAAGGCCTGTTGCCTTGGCATGGGCACAGACGAACGTTTCCTTTATACTTCTCTGTTACACTTTCTTTTTTTTTGCCGCTGCAACCCTCGTTCTTGCACACACGTTTCTAAATTTATTCTCCGGCATTTCGTTTCTGGCTCGGTCGTTGTTGTCGTTTTTTTTTCGTCGTTTCTTTCGCAGCGCGATTTCGAACCTGGCAGTATAGTTGAACAAACAATAATTCGCGATAACGCGCTATCAGAATTTACGAGGAGAAATCAAGCACGTGCACGGGGAATCCGCGTTATCCGCGAGAAGGAAGATTTTTAAAGCTTTATGCAAATATGGCGACGACGAAAAGTTTTGACGTCTGGATTGAAGTCCGAGCTTACGCGGTACTTGCCTCGAAATGAAGATCAACATTTTTTTATGGATAATAATTATTCTTCGGGATTTCTTTTGACTGAAATTGACTTCGGGAATGAAAATTTTATGAAATGAAATTTTACTTCATTATTTTATGAAAATTTTATGAAAACTTTAAATATCAATAATGAAAATATAATAATTTAATTGTAGATATAAATAAATAGTTTCAATCAATATAAAGAAGGCAATTTGGCCACATGTGCACTTTGAGATTCGCTGCGGAGGTGTGTCCCCGGGAGTTTAATTGGAAACTTCCAGCTATATCCTTCCCATTTGTAAGCAAAATTCCGTCAAGATCGGTTTTCCCCGTCCATAACGGGTGGTCCACTCAATAACGAGCGTCTCGAATTAGAAGATACCTGAATGTGTCTTCATAGCTAAACTATGTGTTTTTTAATTCACTCCCATTAAGGAGCTACCGAGAGGCCCGAAAAAAATTGCCAAAGTCGGAATGTTTTTCTGGGAAATGGTTGGTGAAAAAAAAACCGCTTTTTTACACAAAGGGACATGTATTGAGAGTCGTTTAAAAAAATCACCAGATAATACAGAAAAACAACGAAAACTTGGCTTTCGGCAGATGATGAGATTTTTTCGCGACGTTTGGCGGTGGACACTCTCCAGCTTAAACGGTCCATCTGAAATTCAAAACCAAACGGGTGATTCAAGTCAACAATAAATACGAGTCGTTGACGATTTCTGATTTATCAAACTATTTTTTTTTAACACAGTGGCGACGTATTGAAACTCGATCACACAGCATCTATGAAAAAAGTCGTGATTTTTGCGTAACTATTAAAAAATGAAGATCGATTTTCAAAAAGTGAGATCGTCAACGCCCTCTAAATGTTTCTCGTCGTACCTCTTATAAATTTGGAAACAATCCATCAAGTGGTTCTCGAGATATCATGTCCACCGACTTTGACAACAGTATCATCCGTCGACGGCCACGTTTTTGTTATTTTTTCAAAAGGATCTCATTATATATACCTTTGTGTTTAAAAAAGCGTTTCTTTTCCACCAAGCGTTACCTAGAAAAAAAATTGGAATTTCGCAATTTTTCGGGCCTCTAAATGTAGCCTCTTGAAGTGTCAACCAAGACGAATTCAAAGACAACGCAGTAACATTTTCCTTGCCACACTTTCATTTAAAAAACATCTGGCCTTGATGACTCCGAAAAAAATGAGGCCTGCCCTTCAATTTTTCCCCGAACCATTTTCTCGCATCTTTAAACCCAAGGCTCAATTTCAAGGTGTTCAGTTTCAATCGGACCACCCTGTGTACCCGCACACACACCCACACACGTATATGTATAATTCCAAGCAGTTTTCAACAGTAACAGTTTGTAACCAAACCTTTTCGCGAACAAAGCAATTCGAAGGGTAGTAAAAGAAAGGAACGTAAAATTGGCGCGAGGAGTTTGCTCGCGTAGAAATGGGGGTGGTTGATGGGTTTCCGGGAGCATTCGGTCTCTTGTGGGTGACGGAAATGCAAGCTTTGGGAAAAACCGTCCAAGGCGAGTAGGGAGGAGAAAGGAAGGGAGAGAGGTAGTCCGGGAGGTAAAAAGAAACGAATAAGGAATGATTGGGTGGGGTGTACCTGAGGGCTGGGAGAGGGAAATAAAAAGGGGGTGCACCTTGGATTCTCGTAATGGAAAAATCGATCAGGGAGTGTACCTAAGTACGTATATATTGCAGTGTTCGAGCTGAGGCGCGAGTGGTGAGGGTATACACATATAGTGTGCTTTACCTCTTCTCTCTCACTCTCTCCCTCTCGCTTCCTCTCTTTTCCACCCACGCTCACGCAAACCTTGATCTCTCGGAATCGTTCAAATTTTATGTCCTTGTATTTCTGCCGGGTGCATGGCATACATGTATGTCCGTATTTATTCGTACACATGTAGTCAGCAGTGCAGCCTGACTCTGCTGGTCGTGCTGAGTCGTATACTCATTCTCAGTTTAACCTGGCACAACATGTGTTTATATATATATATATATATATATATATATATAGGAAGGAATAACCGTGTATGCATAAGTGCTACATTTCTTTATTATGTGTACCACGTCCTCTTGGGTACCTGCGAGCGTGGCAAGAAATTCTAAAAAAATTCACGCACAATTCCAAACACGATTTCCAATAGTACCGAACCTATTGCGTTCGTCCCAAACGCAACAGCATCAAAATTCGCAATAAAAATATTTTGTCTGCGGATGAAACTGAAATTTGACTCGAAAATCAAAGAAATTTGTTTTTTTTTAATTTATTTTAAATAATTTTGCGAATCTCTGGGTCAAGATCATGTTCAAGTAATTTTCATTCCTTCCCATACCGTACTTCTTGGGTACCTGCGAGCGTGGTAAGAAATTGTTAAAAAATCCACGCACAATTCCAAACGCGAATTCTACTAGCTACGAACCTATTGCGCTCATCCCGAATGCAACAGCATGAAAATTCGCAATAAAAATATTTCGTGCTTGGATGGAGCTGAAGCTTGACTCGTTGGAAGTCAACGAAAATTGTTTTCTTATTTATTTTTATTTTTATTTTTAATATTATGCACGTTTTGGACGTTTAGGTTGTAAATCTCTGGACCAAGATCATCAAAAATGGTGAAGTGATTTTCTTAGCTGGAATTTGCGAAACAAAATTTGGTCAATTATCAAAAATGAATTGCATTAAAATGAAGCAAATTGCAGCCCGATCCGTTTTTTTCAAAGCTGTGACGAATCATTGTTCGAATTGCTATGAAGACAGAATTTTTCTCAATTCTCAATTATCGGCAATTATTCTCCCAGTGGAATAATCGACATCAGTAATTGTCAAAAATTTTATTGTTTTCGAGGTAGGAATTTTTCTCAATCGTCAATTAAGGGCAATTATTTTCCGAGTGGAATAATCAATCGGAGTATTTTTCGAAAAATTGATTACTTTCGAGATATCGGCCGCGTGTTGAAGCCCCGAGTACAATTGAACGTGAGCAGCCGGATATTAGTGAGAATAATGCGAATTCGTGGCAATCCTCGAGTTCACTGTGGTATCCCCTTGATCTCGTGTCTCGATTGACCCACATTCTTCCGGATTTATTCGACAGAGAGAGGGAGAGAGGGAGAGAGAGAGAGAGAGAGAGAGAGAGAGAGAGAGAGAGAGAGAGAGAGAGAGAGAGAGAGAGAGACAGAGATAGAGAGGGAATACTAGACCCAGAGTGCACGAGGCAGTGTGCCCGATTTGTGCAATACGCATACGCTTGTTTGGCATTGATGAATCTCAATGAGCAATTTAAAATGTTTCAAATAGACCGTTCAGCCAATTATATCACGTTTCATCCCAAGAATTGTTATTATTTTCGCGATGATTAACAATGCGAGCACAAGAGCCGAAACTAAAATTCCAGTGCACTCTGACGAGTATTTGATGAAATTTTAATTTCGCTGTCGAATTCACCGATAGCGGAAGCTCCGATTATCCATTGTGATCGTTATCGTAAAACTGACGACGTTTTTGCCCTATCTGGTGACGAGTGTCTGACATACGTTGCAATCCGATCGATTCGAATCGATTTCACGTCTTCTCTGGCCTATATTCTCTTTCGATTGACGCGCGAATAAAAAACAGCGAGTGTCGAGTCATTGGCGCACTTCCCAACGCACACCTTGATAATTGTCGTGATGTCGCACGTACAAGAATATAATACCGAAATATCCGCCTCGAGGTAAAAATTAAATACGATTAAAAATATATATAAAATTGATCCACTATCTCCACCGACACATTTTCTCGTACGCAATCCATTTATATAAATACATCTTATATATTCGTACCGAAACAAAGATATAATAATACAATAAAAAAGAGTAAAAAATGATAACACAAAAAAAATGTTTGAAATAATAATATGAGGAGCTGGCGAACGAAACCGGACTTTTCCAGACCGAGTCAAATTTTGTTTTATTCTTCGTGCTTTTCATACAGACCTTGATTAGCTCCCAAAATATTTTTAATCAAATACGGCTCTAAACAGCTCAAAATTCGTTAAGAACTGCCTTTTCGAGCGAAATGGCAATTTTTAGGCACAAAAATAACTGAAGTTTAAATAAAAAATTATTTTGACGTAATGTGGACAAGTCCGGTTTTGTTCGCCAGCTCCTCATATGAAAAAAAAGGTATCAAATAATAATACAAAAAAAGAATAAAAATCGAGGTAGGAAATAATAATACGAAAAAACGAGCTTATGTCAAATACCCAAAAATGGGCCATCTAAAAAAAACTGCAATCTAAAAAAAAACCACCTAAGAAAATCGATAAAAAACAGACTAAAACCGTACGGTTCGTAGATTCGTAACCCGTTGATTACTCAGCTTTGAGTACCCTAGTTTTTATTATCTCCGCCTATACTCTACATTCCAAAGACGGCAAACGATTGTGTTTTTTTCTTTGCACTCGCTAGCCCAACAATGTAGTCGGTGCAACTATTTGGCGGCGATTGTTCGACCTTGGACAGGCCTTAAGCGACACTCGGCTTTCGTGACGTCCGCACGAAGTTGCTAATTCGCATGAACCGAGTTTTCGCCTTCGAGCTGACCAGTTGCAAGCCTATGCGGGAACGAATACAGCGAACACATAATCAAGGAGTTCAAACGTTACTTTGTCTTTCGTGCACCTATATACAGGGTGGCTAAGCAGTAAGGTTCGAAAGAAAAATCCAAACTTTCTGTTCGAATCACCCGATATTCTACGATCTTTTTTAGTTTTTGACAA